>WNWK01003447.1:0-70000 GCA_009830355.1 Cherax destructor | reverse complement strand
ATAAAGTTGCTTAGGTTAGAGTATGTAGGAGGGAAATTATTTTCTAATAAAAGTAGGCCTTAAATAATGATGCGTGATATGACCGTGGTTGTTTAACATATATAGATGGGGTTGTAAAGGAAGTGAACGCTATAGTGTTGGCGAGAGGTGTGGAAAGCTAGTGGAATCTAGTACGAAGTGGGAGTTGTCACAGCTGTTTTTTGTCGATGACACCGTTCTTTTGGGAGATTCGAAAAGAAGTTGCAGAGATGGGTAAACAAATTTGGAAGAGTATGTAAAACAAGGAAATTAAAAGTAAATATAGGAAAGAGCAAGGTGATGAGAGTATCAAAAGTAACAGGCAATGAGAGATTGGAAATCAGATTGGAGGGAGGGAGTATTGAGGTAGTAAATGTTTTCAGATATTTGGGAGTAGACTTGTCGGCAGATAGTTGTATGAGAGGAAGGGAAAAAAAGTGGGTGGTGCATTGAGGTGTCTGTAGAGACAAAGAACTTTATCGATACCGGCAAAAAGGTGACTGTACCAGAAGCATGGGTTTTGAATATTGCAGTGAGGATGCAGGAGACAATAAAGAAGTCGTGTCTGAGTGCAATGTGTGATGCGAATATTATGCAGAGAACATAAGAACATAAGAAAAAAGGAACACTGCAGCAGGCCTACTGACCCATGCGAGTCAGGTCCATTACTCCCCGGCTTAGACCCGACCACCTGCAGTTAACCCTCTCCAGGTAGTCAGGTCACTTCCACGAATTCAGAGTTTGGAGATTAGAAGGTGTGGAGTTACCAAAAGTATTATTCAGAGGGCTGAGGGGCTACTGAGGTGGTTTGGACATTTTGAGAGAGTGGAGAAAAATAGGAAGACTAGGAGGGCATATTTATCAGGGGTTAGAGGGAAGGAGGGGTGGGGTCATCCTAGGAAAGGCTGGAGGGAAGGGGGTATAAGAGGTTTGGAGTGCTAGGAACTTGGACATCCAAGAAGCTTGTGTACGCGTTTTAGACAGGGGTGGAGGCAAGTGTGTTTATATGATATGACGTGCGGTAAGAGTGCGAGCAAGGTAACATTTATGAAGGGATTCAGCGAAACTGGTTAGCCGAGTTTGAATCCTGGAGGTGGGAAGTACATTGCCTGCGCTATGGAGGGGTGGGGATGTTGCAGCTTGGAGGGTCATCTGAACTGTGATGTTGGCGCCATTATGGCAAGATAGCGATTGACCGAGTGATAATGAAAGTGCTTTCTTCTTTGTCGAGTCATCCTACCTCGGGGGGGAAGAGACGAACAGAGTGCTAAAAAATATACGTAAATGACATACAATAAATGACTGAATCATATATATCACTGTAAGGATAGGCTGAAGGAAGTGAAGCAGACGACCTTGGCGGAGGGAAAGTCAAGGTAAGATATGATCATGACATACAAAATCTTAAAGTCAATTGCTATTGCAGATAAGACCAGATAGTTTGAATTAAGAGGACAAGGAGCAAGGTGACACACTTGGAAGCTGAAGCTACAGATGAGACATGCAGATGTAAGGAAGTATTTCTTTAGTCTTAGAATAGTTGATAAGTAGAATAACTTGGATGAGACAGTGGTGGGGTGGAGGTAGACTATACTCAGCTTCCAGAGTAGATATAATAAGACCCCAATAGGCAAGAAGACAATGACGCAGATCAAAATGGTCTACAAGGCGGAGCCAGGAGCTGGGTCTCGACCCCGCAAACACAACTCGGTGAGCACACAAACACACACTAACACATTCACACACACACACTTACACTAACACACACACACACACACACACAGCCCGGCTAAAGCTCTCGCTTCACGCACGGAGGGCCTGGGTTCGATTCCCGGCGGGGCGAAAACATTTCGAAGTGTTTCCTTACACACATACATACAACAGGCCTAGTGTCTAATCGACATGTGCCTAGGACAAAATGGTAACTAACACACACACACACAAACACACATACACACACAGACACATACACACACACATACACACATACACACACACATACACACACACACACACATACATATATACATACATATATATGCATACATATACATACATACACACACATACACATATACACACACATATATACACACACATGCATACACATACACAATTAATCATTGATCCCCGGATACAAAGAATTCTGAATTAGACCATCACATACACAGGACGATTCTCACACGTAGACACACACGTACACACACGTACACACACACGTACACACATTCACACACACACACATACACACACACACACACGTACACACACACACACACACACACACACACACACACACACACACACACGCACGCACGCACACACACACACACGGACAAAACAATTAACAGTATCTTTCCTTCAGACAACGTATAGTTGCAGTTTATCTTTATGAAGTAATGACAGCAAGAAGACTCCTCCCTTCTCCCCCTCCCTCTCCCCTCCCCCCTCCCACTCAATCTCCCGTTCCCCCTCCCCCTCCCCCCATGATGAAGCTTCTACTTCATCTCCTCCCATTACCCTGTTGTCTTCCCCTTCTCCTTTTGCCCCTTTTCAGTGTTTTCTCTTTCAGACTCCCCCTCCCCTCCTCTCCTCCCTCCCACCTCTCTCAATACATCTGTTGCTACCGCTTCCTGGTGGCATGCGGGACACATGGTAGGGGTGATGGTTGGGGTGGTGGGGGTGGTAGTGTAGTGGTGGTGGAGGTAGTGTAGTGGTGGTGGTGGTGGTAGTGTATAGTGGTGGTGGTGGTGGTAGTGTATAGTGGTGGTGGTGGTGGTGGTAGTGTATAGTGGTGGTGGTAGTGTATAGTGGTGGTGGTAGTGTATAGTGGTGGTGGTGGTGTATAGTGGTGGTGGTGGTGGTAGTGTATAGTGGTGGTGGTAGTGTATAGTGGTGGTGGTAGTGTAGTGGTGGTGGTGGTGGTGGTAGTGTATAGTGGTGGTGGTGGTAGTGTATAGTGGTGGTGGTGGTGGTAGTGTATAGTGGTGGTGGTGTTGGTGGTAGTGTATAGTGGTGATGGTGTTAGTGTATAGTGGTGGGGGTGTTGGTAGTGTATAGTGGTGGTGGTGGTAGCATATAGTGATGGTGGTGGTAGTGTATAGTGGTGGTGGTGATAGTGTATAGTGGTGGTGATAGTGTATAGTGGTGGTGGTAGTGTATAGTGGTGGTGGTGGTAGTGTATAGTGGTGGAGTTGATGGAGGTAGTGTATAGTTGTAGTGGTAGTAGTGTATAGTAGTAGTGGTCTAGGTAGGTAGGTAGGTAGACTCCAGGTGGTAGTGTATATTGGTAGTGGTAGTAGTGTATAGTGATGGTGGTGATAGTGTATAGTGGTGGTGGTGGTGGTAGTGGTAGTAGTGTAGAGTGGTGGTAGTGGTAATGTATAGTGATGGTCAAACCATACCACGGGTGGGGTTCGAACCCGCGGTCAGAGAGTCTCAAAACTCCAGACCGTCGCGTAAGCCACTGGGCCAGCAAGTCATGTTGACGGCTTTGAGGGGGACTTGAGCTAGAGTTCGTCACGGTCATGCTAGCGGGAGATTCGTCTGTAAAAAATTGCATTTCTGGACACAGTGGTGCCTATGCTAACCTTTCTATGGTGTAGAAATATACTTAGTTGGATGAATCTTATTGAAGCTAGCTGGCCCAGTGGCTTACGCAACGGTCTGGAGTTCTGAGACTCTCTGACCGCGGGTTCGAACCCCACCCGTGGTATGGTTTGTTTGCAATCGTGTCATTACGATTTCGTGAGTTATAGTGATGGTGGTGGTAGTGCATAGTGGTGGTGGTGTTGGTGGTAGTGTATAGTGGTGGTAGTGTATAGTGGTGATTTTGTTGGTGGTAGTGTATAGTGGTAGTGGTGTTGGTGGTAGTGTATAGTGGTGGTGGTGTTGGTGGTAGTGTATAGTGGTAGTGGTGTTGGTGGTAGTGTATAGTGGTGGTGGTGTTGGTGGTAGTGTATAGTGGTAGTGGTGTTGGTGGTAGTGTATAGTGGTGGTGGTGGTGGTGGTAGTGTATAGTGGTTGTGTTGGTGGTAGTGTATAGTGGTGGTGGTGGTGTTGGTGGTAGTGTATAGTGGTGATGGTGGTGGTAGTAGTGTATAGTGGTGATGGTGGTGGTAGTAGTGTATAGTGATGGTGTTGGTGGTAGTGTAAAGTGGTGGTGGTGGTAGTGTATAGTGGTGGTGGTGTTGGTGGTAGTGTATAGTGGTGGTGGTGTTAGTGGTAGTGTATAGTGGTGGTGGTGTTGGTGGTAGTGTATAGTGGTGATGGTGGTGGTGGTAGTGTATAGTGATGGTGTTGGTGGTAGTGTATAGTGGTGGTGGTGGTAGTGTATAGTGGTGGTGGTGGTAGTGTATAGTGGTGGTGTTGGTAGAGTATAGTGGTGGTGGTGGTAGTGTATAGTGGTGGTGGTGGTAGTGTATAGTGGATGGTGGTGGTAGTGTATAGTGGTGGTGGTGGTAGAGTATAGTGGTGTTGGTGGTAGTGTATAGTGGTGGTGGTGGTAGGTATAGTGGTGGTTGGTGGTAGTGTATAGTGGTGGTGGTGGTAGAGTATAGTGGTGGTGGTGGTAGAGTATAGTGGTGGTGGTGGTGGTAGAGTATATTGGTGGTGGTGGTAGAGTATAGTGGTGGTGGTGGTAGAGTATAGTGATGGTGGTGGTGGTAGAGTATAGTGATGGTGGTGGTGGTAGAGTATAGTGGTGGTGGTGGTAGAGTACAGTGGTGGTAGTGTATAGTGATGGTAAAGTATAGTGGTGGTGGTGGTGGTAGTGTATAGTGGTGGTATTTGTTACAGTAATTACAAATGTTGTCAAAGTCAGATTTTGTTCCCAGCTAATTACATTGTTTTGTATTTTCTAAGGAAAATTCAGAGTTGTTTGTAGACACCCGCAGTGTGCTGCTACACTATATGTTAGTAACACTGTGGTAACACCCGCAGTGTGCTGCTACACTATATGTTAGTAACACTGTGGGAACACCCGCAGTGTGCTGCTACACTATATGTTAGTAACACTGTGGTAACACCCGCAGTGTGCTGCTACACTATATGTTAGTAACACTGTGGTAACACCCGCAGTGTGCTGCTACACTATATGTTAGTAACACTGTGGTAACACCCGCAGTGTGCTGCTACACTATATGTTAGTAACACTGTGGTAACACCCGCAGTGTGCTGCTACACTATATGTTAGTAACACTGTGGTAACACCCGCAGTGTGCTGCTACACTATATGTTAGTAACACTGTGGTAACACCCGCAGTGTGCTGCTACACTATATGTTAGTAACACTGTGGCCCCAGTGTGCTGCTACACTATATGTTAGTAACACTGTGGTAACACCCGCAGTGTGCTGCTACACTATATGTTAGTAACACTGTGGGAACACCCGCAGTGTGCTGCTACAGTACTTTATATGTTAGTTACATAGTGGGAACACCTGTAGTCGATTTCGGGGGGTTAACGCCCCCGGGGCCTGGACCCAGACCAAGCCTCCCAGTTACTGGCCTGCACCACCAGTCTGTTGACGCCTACCGCACGCACTCCAACATATCACCACAGCTCTGATGATCAGGAAGTGACTGAGAGTTTATAAAGTTCTCTCTTGCAAACAGCTAGGAATTTGTTGGTAATCTCCTCTTATACATGACAAGAGGGTGCTGAAGAGTCTTGATACTCTTATACTTATTGAGTTCTCTCTTACTGTACTCATCGTGGTCCTTCATCAGAGGAATTCTGAACCATCTGCCAAGCCTCTTCCTTTCATATGGAGTGATCGCAGTGTGAAGGTTTGGCATCAGTCCCTCCGGTATCATCCAGGCGTACATTATGAAGTATCTTTCTCGCCTACGTTCTAAGGAGTACAGTTCTAAGGAGTACAGTAATTTAGGTGTTTGATCTCAGTTTATTCGAGCTGTGAAGGTTCTCTGTACATTTTCCAGTTTCGCAGTTTCGCCCGCCTTGCAAGGGCCGTCAATTACACAGTAAGAACCTAGCCTAGAACCTCCTGCCTTGGTTACGTAAGTTTTCTGTTTAAATAATTATCGTTAGCTAGTGTTTAACATTTTTTTGAGTAAGTGTTGCCTGAGTAACACAAGACAAGTTAAAATCGAGATGCTAAAAATCCATGTTACTTATATCCGGGAAAAAAAAATCGTTTTGATTTATTAATTGTTTATGTATATTGATATCCTACTTATGTAAGGTTAGTAACTAACTTACAATGTTAGTATATCTGAGGTAGGTGATAACGGTGGTGGTGGAAGAACAGGCTTAGTAAGAGGAGCAGCAGCAGCAAGAGGAGAGAGAAGAGGAGAATTATGATTAGGAAGAGAAGGAGTAGGACGAGGAAGAGAGGAGGAGGATGGTAGGTATCCAAGGCCAGCCAGTACACCCGGGGTTTCCCTTACGTAAAGCCCAGTTCCTGCACGTTGTGTGTACTGGTGGTGAACTGACTTGTAGAACACCAGTGTCTCTGTGAGGGTCAACTGCTGCTGCTGCTGCTGCCTTCTGCTGCTTCCTCTTCCACCTTCCCGCACCACCCTCTCACCCAGGACCCACCAACAAACCCAACCAACACCCACCCACCCTAGCCCCATCAACCCACCTAGGACCCACCAACTCACCCAGGACCCACCAACCCAATGTATAAACACGCGCCCCGCCCACCCAAGGAATACCCACCCACCTTGGCCCTGCCCACCCAAGTGCTGCCCATCCACCCAGACCCCACCCATCAAAGGTATATCTACCAACCCAGACTCCACCCATCCAATGTATATCTACCCACTCAAACCCCACCCAGCCAAGGCATACCATCCCACCCAGACCCCACCCATCCAAGTTATACCCGCCCACCCTGGATCCAACCTAGCTGGTTGACAACACAACCTAGCTGGTTGACAACACAACCTAGCTGGTTGATAACACAACCTAGCTGGTTGACAACACAACCTAGCTGGTTGACAACACAACTTAGCTGGTTGACAACACAACCAACCAGGTAGCTGGTTGACGACCAGTGTTGGTACCCATCAGTCACTGCGAACTTGTATGGATTTGTAATTATTAACACTTAAATACTCATCTATATACATATGGTGTAACTGTCTTATAGAATAAAATAGCAGCCTACCGCTGATGCGATATATCTATTTTTAACATTATAAAAAACAGAAAAACATATTATCCCGAGTCTAGCACCATTACATATTCTTAAGCACATAATGACTGCATTGTCTACTAACGTACAGATATATTATCCAAATTTCTCTCTTCTCCTCTCCTCCTCTTTCCCCTGTCTCCTAAGTATAATTTGTCTCATTCTCGCTCTAGGATGATGGAGATATCTTCATAAAAATTCCATCTTTCTCTGTGTATGGGACGATCTATCCTGAGAGACGGTAATTAAGAAGTGACGGTAACTGTAGCTCTGATGGAAGGAAACCTTTGAAGTTGCAGTAGCTGATTAACCCTTACTGGAGTACTTGACGATATCCTTATTGACCTACTGAAGTCTCCCAGCTCAGGTTGACACTACTGAAGTCTCCCAGCTCAGGCTGACAGTACTGAAGTCTCCCAGCTCAGGCTGACACTACTGAAGTCTCCCAGCTCAGGCTGACACTACTGAAGTCTCCCAGCTCAGGCTGACACTACTGAAGTCTCCCAGCTCAGGCTGACACTACTGAAGTCTCCCAGCTCAGGCTGACACTACTGAAGTCTCCCAGCTCAGACTGACACTACTGAAGTCTCCCAGCTCAGGCTGACACTACTGAAGTCTCGCAGTTCAGGCTGACACTACTGAAGTCTCGCAGCTCAGGCTGACACTACTGAAGTCTCGCAGCTCAGGCTGACACTACTGAAGTCTCGCAGATCAGGCTGACACTACTGAAGTCTCGCAGTTCAGGCTGACATTACTGAAGTCTCGCAGTTCAGGCTGACACTACTGAAGTCTCGCAGCTCAGGCTGACACTACTGAAGTCTCGCAGCTCAGGCTGACACTACTGAAGTCTCCCAGCTCAGGCTGACACTACTGAAGTCTCGCAGCTCAAGCTGACACTACTGAAGTCTCGCAGCTCAGGCTGACACATTTCATCACCTTGTACAAGCACCATCCTGTGTGATGGTATATAACAGGGAAACATAGTTACCTTTCCTTACCACTGTGTAATTACCATATAGAATAGCTTAGCAGCACACTGCCGATGTCTCTAATTTTGCTAAATAATAAAAAAAACCGCTATATCAGCGGGTCGGCCCAACGGTGGAACCGCCCATTACCTGTTAACGGTTCGCGCAACGGTTCAAATTGAACCTGAATATCTGATACTGATCACTGTTAGAGAATAATTTACCTTTATGTAAGTTATGCAGAGTGATCATTTACATAATATCCAGCAAGAATATAAACTGGGAAACAGACTCAAGACGATAACAACAACGTTAAAACATATTAGCATTGAAATGTTTTTATAGTTAATTGAAGAGTTTCACCCATGGGGAAAGGGGTGTACGTAGATACTGCTGGAGGGCTCTTGATCCAGGGAATTACAGCTACCTCTCCCCTTTCTTGTATCGAACCTCATCACCTCCCATTCTCCAGGTGTTGCATCGACCTTGCGAGTCTCGCAATAATAATAATAATAATAATAATAATAATAATAATAATAATAAGTAATAATAAAATAATAACAACAACAAATAATAATAATAATAATAATAATAATAATAATAATAATAATAATAAGTAATAATAAAATAATAACAATAATAATAATAATAATAATAGTAACAATAATAATAATAATAATAATAAAGTAATAATAATAACAATAATAATAATAATAATAATAATAAGTAATAAAATAATAATAATAATAATAATAATAATAATAATAATAATAATATTAATAATAATAGTAACAATAATAATAATAGTAATAATAATAACAATAATAATAATAATACTAGTAATAACAATAAGTCTCTGCGTCGTATCAAAGGAAAGCAGGTCGGGTCATCAGCTGTCATCACAAGTGCTCTAGTGCTCATCACTAACAAATACCAGCATAGTAATGCGGACTAACAAATATTTTAAAACTGTAAAAATGTATTGTGTCATAAATCATAATATTAGAAATTTATGGCTGACGTTAAACATGGGGCGTGGCTATGTTGGTTTTACTGACCTCAATAAATAAATAGGTAAAACTTGAGATTTTGGCTTAAATAGCAACGCTCTTCTTGCCGAATAATGCAAGCGAAAATTTGTGTATGCAATAATTTCGCAAAAATCATTCTGAACCTAACGAAAAATATATATTTCATTATGTTTGTTTATTATTAAATTATTGTAAACTTATCTAAAATATATTTAGTTGGATTAGGCTAAATTAAATTGCGATTTGTATAATAAGGTTAGGTAAGTTTTCTAGGTTCTTTTTTCTTTAAACGCATACGAGAAAATTTTGAAAATAACTTAATTTTAAATGAGTTCTTGCTAATTGGCCAGTTTCACCTATTCGGCACGACATTATATATATATATATATATATATATATATATATATATATATGTCGTGCCGATTAGGTAAAACTTGCGATTTTGGCTTAAATAGCAACGCTCATCTTGCCATATAAGACAAGTGCAAATTTGTGTATGCAATAATTTTGCCAAAATCATTCTGAACATAACGAAAAAAATATATTTCATTGTGTTTGTTTATTATTAAATTAATGTTAACGTATCTAAAATATATTTAGTTGGGTTAGGCTAAATTAAATTGCGCTTGTTGTAATAAGGTTAGGTAGGTTTTCAAAGTTTCTTTTGGTACAAAATTATAAATTCTTACATTAACATAAATGAAAAAAATATATCTTTAAACGTATAAGAGACAATTTTATAAAGGACTTAATTTTAGATGAGTTCTTGCTAATTGACCAGTTTTACCTAATCGGCACGACATATATATATATATATATATATATCTTTCTTCTTTCAACACGTCGGCCGTTTCCCACCAATGTCGTGCCGATTAGGTAAAACTTGCGATTTTGGCTTAAATAGCACGCTCAGCATAGTCCAAAGGAAAAACGAATTTCTCCTAAATATCTGACATACACGAAAAGAGTTACTAGCCTTGTCGGCATTTTATGCCTCTTAAATGTTAAAGTATGAAAATTCTTTATTATGAGTAGAGAAATAAGCGAACTAGTAGAAATGAAGAACAGAGGGGTTTATATATATTGCTTGTACATGAATTTAGTTACCTATTAAGTAAAGTAACAAGAATAAAATCATGCATGTTTATAGACAGAAAGAACAGAATTTCATAAAAGGCTTCTTTACACTACTTAGGAGTATCTGTGCTGTTACCAAGTTTACCTAGGATAATACATATATATATATATATATATATATATATATATAATGTCACTGCCAGTCACTGTTACCTAACCAGGATTCAGAAATGGTAATTACCGCAGCCTTAGTTTTGTTTCCTAGAATGCTAACTTCTGTTAAGATGGTGGAGGTGGGTGGTGGGTGGTGGGTAGTGGGTATAGCTGACTGGTGGTGGGAGATGGGTGTGTAGTGGGTAATGGGTGGTAGATATTGGGTGGTGGATAATGGGTGGTGGGTGATGGGTGGTAGATAATGGATGGTGGATGATGGTTGGTGGATACTGGGTGATGGGTGGTAGATAATGAGTAGTGGGTGGTAGATAATAGGTGGTGGGTGATAGGTGATGGATAATGGGTGGTGGGTGATGGGTGGTGGATAATGGGTGGTGGGTGATGGGTGGTTATAGATGGATGAAAGTGTTATAAGGAGGGGTTTGGAAGTCATTAAGAGAGGTTCTTACGTGCTAGTGGGTCAGGCATCTTCCCTCCTAATCTTTCTTGTATCTCCATCTATTCTCTCCTTTCACCTCCCTCTCTTCGTCCTCCTCGTTCTTCCTTCCTAAATCCTATAGTCCCTTCCCTTGTTTTTCCCTCCATCATCATCCCCCCTCTCTCTCTTCCCTACTTATTCCCTCTTCCTATCTTCTACCATCCTCTACCTAACTCCTTCTAACCCCTTTTCTTCCTTCTTTCCTCTACTTCCCTCTTTCTTCCTTCCTCATCGATTTCCCTCCTCTTCTCTCTGTTTCCTTTCCTCCTCCTCCTCCTCATCTTCCTCTTCTCCATTCTACCTTTCTCTACTTACCTCTTTCTCCCCTTCTATCAGCTCTCTCTCTCTCTTCCCTTCCTATTCCTCCATTCTCACCTCCTCTCCTCCTCTTTCACTCTCCCTTTCTTCCTTATATTAATATCTATAAAACATTAATGAGACGATGACAGTGAGGCCCAGAGTAAGTTAATATTTGTAGTAGAATGCTTATGGCTGGAGTAGGCAGGTACCTGTCTTAAGTTTCTGGAGTAGGCAGGTACCTGTCTAAGCTCCTGGAGCAGGCAGGTACCTTTCTAAGCTCCTGGAGTAGGCAGGTACCTGTCTAAGCTCCTGGAACAGGCAGGTACCTGTCTAAGCTCCTGGAGCAGGCAGGTACCTGTCTAAGCTCCTGGAGCAGCCATGTACCTCTCTAAGCTCCTGGATTATATTCACACCACACATTGCCCTCAGACATGACATCTCCACTGCCACCAACCTTTTCCTTGTTGCAACTCTCACCACCCATGCTTCACACCCATATAAAAGCGTTGGTACCACTATAGTCTCATACATTCCTCCCTTTGATATCCAATTTTTCGTAACCTAAATTTATTATCCTCATCACCTTGCTCTTTCCTGTATTCACTTTTAATTTCCTTCTTTTACATACCCTTCCAAGCTCGTTTACCACCCTCTTTTCAACGTCTCTTTAGAATCTCCCAAAAGCACAGTGTCATCAGCAAAAAGCAACTGTGACAACTCCCACTTTATGTTAGATTCTTTATCTCTTAATCCCACACCTTTTGTCAACACCCAAGCATTCACTTCTCAAACAACCCCATCTATAAATATACACTGAACAACCATGGTGACATCACGTATCCCTTACTAAGGCCTACTTTTACTGGGAAATAATCTCCCTCTTCCCTACATACTCTAACCTGAGCTTCACTATCCTCGTAAAAACTCTTCACTGCTTTCAGTAACCTATCACTTATTCCATACATTTGCAACATCTGCCACACTGCTTCCCTACCCACCCTATCATATGCCTTTTACAAATTCATAACTACAACAAAAATATCTTGACCCATATCTAAATACTGTTCACCTATATGATTCACTGTAAACACTTGGTCTTCACACACCCCCTACCCTTCCTAAAGTCTCCTTGTTTATCTGCGATCCTGCTCTCCGTCCTACTGTTAATACTTTCAATAATAACTACCATGCACTTTACCAGGTATACTCAACAGGCTTATTCCCCTATAATTTTTACACTATCTTTTGTCCCCTTTGCCTTTATACAAAGGAATTATGCATGTTTTCCGCTAATTCCATACATTTATTAAATAAAAGCACCAATCATTCCAAAACTATAGTCCCACCTGCTTTTAACATTTTCGTTTTTATCCCGTCAATTCCAGCTGCTTTACCCCTTTCATTCTACCCACTGTCTCACACACCTTACCCACAGTCATAAACTGGCTCTTCCCCACTCCTACAAGAAGTTATACCTCCTTGCCCAATGCACGAAATCACAGCTTCTCTATCTTCATCGACATTTAACAGTTCCTCAAAATATTACCTCCGTCTTCCAAATACTTCCAACTCTTCATCTAATAACTCTCCTCTCCTATTTTTAATTTTCAAATAATTCGTTCCCTAGGTTTTCTTATTAATCTTACTCCAAAACTTTTTCTTATTCTCAGCAAAATTTGTTGATAGCATCTCACCCACACATTTACTCTCCTTTTACATTCCTTCACCACTCTCTTGACCTCTCTTTTTCTCCCCATATACTCCTCCCTCCTTGTATCACTTTTACTTTGTAAAAAATTTCTCATATGCTAACTTATTCTCTCTTACTACTCTCTTTACCTCATCATTCCACCAATCCCTCTTCTTCCCTCCTGACCTACTTTCCTGTAACCACACACTTCTGCTGCTTCTTAAATCTATCCCATACCTCTTCAACCTCATTGCGTATACTCTCACTAGCCCATCTTTCTTCCAATAGCTGTTTATATCTTACCCTGCCTGCTCTAGTTTATCAAGCTTCACCTCTCTCTTACTTATTGATGCCATTCTCATTATTTCTCATGTACCTTTTACTTTCACTGTAGCTACAACTAAAAAAATACTTAATATATCTGTGGCCCTATATCATATTTTGTATACCTATTTATCATTATTTCTTAAAAGATGTATTACCCAATACCAAACTTCTTTCTATACAAAGTTCAAACAAGCCCTCCCCCCATTATCATTTACTCATGGCACCACAAACTTACCGTTTCTCCTACTTTAGCATTCATGTCCCCTACCACACCTACTCTCTCACTTGGTTCCAAACTTCCCAAACACTCGCTTAACATCTTAATATAATAATAATAATAATAATAATAATAATAATAATAATAATAATAATAATAAGTCACAAGGCAGTGTCAAAAACTGACGCTACATCATACTGGCTTCATAATATACTGAACAAAGATAAATGCTGTCCTCTCCCTCCTCTCCACATTATTACAGTAACACCATGAGCAAAGTTTTCTTCCAAAACATGATATGGAGCCTGAGAATGAATAATGACAGCATGATTATAGGTGAGATGAAGGAAAAGGTGGTGAAAACAAAGTAAATGGAAGAGGTGGAGGCACGTGAGTGAGCACAACTTCCCCGTTGCCTCTACACGCTCGCACATACTCGGGAAAAAGAATATCTCCAAGAGCTTTGGTTTCTCCTCATCTGAATGAACTTAACATCCCATCAGTGACTATCTTATTCCCTGCGTAGCAACGATGGCCAATGAATATATATACAATTACCTGAGTGAATACACACATACAAAACAGAGGTAAAGTTTGTGGTGTGGGTGCAGTGTTGCAGCTCACTTAGTTCCGTATCATAACAGTTCCGCATTGGGGCAGCTGAGCAAGAGTTACCAGTTTCTTTGTTTCACTCCCCTCATTCCATCACTCACAAACTACATTCTTTCAATTTATTTTATTATGTGCATTTGGGATTATCTGAAATAAATGTATATACAAAATCAATTACTTTGGCATCTAGTCAAATAATCACTAATTCTTTACTCATAGATTTATATTGGAACTAAGCCAATGATCTTCTCTTTACATGAGCACAACCCAACATAGGAGAGTACTATTGTATATAAGCAGAAACATGTGTGCAGTGCAGAATATAAACACCGAGATGTATGTGTCTTTAAATATACAGCAAGAAGTGTGTATTTCCAAGTGTATATACCCTATTTTAAGAATTAAAGTATTCTTTTGATGTGAGTGTTCAGGTGAACTGAAACTTGATGAATCACGTGCAGTTCATAGGTTTTAAAGCTAACAAACAAACAAACAAGTGAGCGTCACATTTCAAGGTCCCACTGCCGTATCACAGTCCGTGGCCTTGTCTAGTCTGAATTTCACCCACATAGGAATTATGTGGCTAGAAGAACCAAGCCAACAGAGGCTCCAGCGCTGACACAATCCTTACTCCACTGTGGCGTTAGGTTGATATGTTAACTGACAGATCTGACACACCCGCCACTGCCAAAGGAAAAAGTCAGCGTAGACTACGTGCCTCGTTAAGGAGAGAATGTCTGTCGTATCTAAATCTTGGGAGGGGGTGAGGAAGGGAGAGGGGGTGAGGAAGGAGGAGGGGGAGGGGGCGAAGGTAGGGGAAGTACGGGGAGGGGGAAGAGGGTGGGGAAGACGGACTTTCCACTTCTGTGGCTTCTCTTCAGGGAAGTGTTTCCAGATATCCTTATGTTTGTTGTTCGTGTGTGTGTGTTAGTTGAAGAGGTCGATTCACAGCTCCTGGCCCCTCCTCTTTGGTGTGTGTGTTAGTTGAAGGGGTGGAACCACAGCTCCTGGCCCCTCTTCTTTGGTGTGTGTGTTAGTTGAAGGGGTCGATTCACAGCTCCTGGCCCCTCCTCTTTGGTGTGTGTGTGTGTGTGTGTTGGTTGCAGGGGTGGAACCACAGTTCCTGGCCCCGCCTCATCGCTGGTCCCTACTTGGTCCACTCCGTGTACTCACCTATTTGTGGTTGCAGGGGTCGATTCATAGCTCCTGGCTGTGTTTTTGTTTTGTGTGTGTATTCACCTATTTGTGGCTGAAGGGGTCGATCCTTAGCTTCTGGCCCCACCTCTTCGCTGGTCGCTAATAGGTCTACTCCCTGCTCCGAGAGCCTTATCGTACTTCTTATATAATAATAATATAATAATTCTTTATTTACTACAAGTACATGTACAAGGTATACAGGCCTAGCTGACATCAATGACATACTACTATATAGAAAGCCCCTTGTTATGCTGAGCATTTCCGGCAAATTAGGTCAGTTTTGTCCCAGGATGCGACCCACACCAGTCGACTTACACCCAGGTAACCATTTTACACTGATAGGTGAACAGGGACAGCAGATGTCTTATGGAAACACGTCCCTAATGTTTTCCAGCCGTACCGGAGGAGATTCAAACTCTGGACCTCAGTGTGTGAGCTGAGTGCTCTAGCGATCGAGCTACGGGACACCTAAAATATGTATTCCTTCACTCTCCAGATTGTTCCACTTTCTGACATCCCTATGACTCATCTGAGTTTTTAACTTCCAGCTGTGTCCCATCTCTGAAACATTCTGTCCACCTTGTCAATTCCTCTCAGTATTTAATACGTCGTTATCATGTCCCCCCTACCCCTCCTGTTCTCCAGTGTCGTCAGGTTGAGTTTCCTTCAACCTCTCCTCATAAGACATACCTCTTAGCTTCTGGATTCGTCTTGTTGCAAACCTCTGCACTCTGATTTCTTGACGTGCTTGATCAGGTGTGGGTTCCATATTGGTGCTACATACTCCAATATAGGCCTGACGTACACGGTCTACGGTGTCGTCAATGACTCCTTACTTAGATGTCGAAACACTATTGTTAGATTTGCCCGGCGCCCGCATGCTGCAGCGGTTATTTGGTGTACTCACCTAATTGTACTCACCTAATTCCGGTTGCAGGGATCGATTCATAGCTCCTGGTCTCGCCTCTTCGCTGGTCGCTACTAAGTGCACTCTCTGCTCCATGAGCTTTAAGAAGAGTGTGTGTGTGTTTGGTCTGTGTCTAGTCTCTGTCTCTGTCTCTGTATCTCTCTCTCTCTTCTCTCTCTCTCTCTCTCTCTCCACACACACACACACACACACACACACACACACACACACACACACACACACACACAACACACACACACACAACACAACATATATATATATATATATATATATATATATATATATATATATATATAAACTGTTATAGATACAATGACTACAAAGACCTTCAGACATACAGAACAATGGCTGCAGTGTTTTTTCTAGACATTAAGTCTCTTATTAAACTGCTCTTACAGCTGATATTGTTGTCAAAGAAGAGCTCTTTATCCTAAGAGCTGGAGCTATCCTAACCTGGATCGAACCTAATAACCTTCCATTCCCGGGGCAATGTGCAACCCATGCTGATTTAGCGCTTCCCTGTGAATAAAATAATAACAATAATAACCTGATTCGGATGAGGGAGACCTGTTTGATGCCAGATCCACAGAGTACGATAGAAGAAAGTATGGCAGATGGCACCACGCCAAGCCGAGAGGCAAGAGGTGCCAACTACGACAGGATACAAACCACTCACAAGTCAGGGCGGTCATCTGCCACACACACACACACACACACACACACACACACACACACACACACACACACAAACACACACACACACACACACAATCAACCAGATAACCGCGGCAGCATATGGGCGACTGGCAAACCTAAGATTAGCGTTCCGTTACCTTAACAAGGAATCGTTCAAGACACTGTACACCGTGTACGTCAGGCCCATACTAGAGTATGCAGCACCAGTCTGGAACCCACACTTGGTCAAGCACGTCAAGAAATTAGAGAAAGTGCAAAGGTTTGCGACAAGGCTAGTTTCACAACTCAGGGGACTGCCCTATGAAGAAAGGTTGAGGGAAATAGGACTAACAACACTGGAGGACAGAAGGGTTAGAGGAGACATGATAACGACATACAAAATACTGCAGGGATCGACAAGGTAGATAGTGACAGGATGTTCCACAGAGGGAATACAGAAACAAGGGGACACAACTGGAAGCTGAAGACTCAGATGAGTCAAAGGGACGTTAGGAAGAACTTCTTCAGCCATAGAGTAGTTAGGAAGTGGAATAGTCTAGTTTTAAGACAAGGTATGATAAAGCTCATGGAGCAGGGAGAGCAGAGACCCAGTAGCAGACAACGAAGAGGCGGGGCCAGGAGCTGAGTCTCGACCCCTGCAACCACAATTAGGCGAGTACAATTAGGTGAGTACACACACACACACACACACACACACACACACACACACACAAACACACACACACAAACACACACACATATACACACACATACACATACACACACACAAACACACATACACACTTCTAAGGAAACACCAGTCATCACGAAATACTTCTAAGGAAACACCAGTCATCACGAAATACTTCTAAGGAAACACCAGTCATCACGAAATACTTCTAAGGAAACACCAGTCATCACGAAATACTTCTAAGGAAACACCAGTCATCACGAAATACTTCTAAGGAAACACCAGTCATCACGCAATACTTCTAAGGAAACACCAGTCATCATGCAATACTTCTAAGGAAACACCAGTCATCATGCAATACTTCTAAAGAAACACCAGTCATCAAACAATACTTCTAAGGAAACACCAGTCATCACGAAATACTTCTAAGGAAACACCAGTCATCACGCAATACTTCTAAGAAAACACCAGTCATCACGCAATACTTCTAAGGAAACACCAGTCATCACGCAATACTTCTAAGGAAACACCAGTCATCATGTAATACTTCTAAGGAAACACCAGTCATCATGCAATACTTCTAAGGAAACACCAGTCATCACGAAATACTTCTAAGGAAACACCAGTCATCACGAAATACTTCTAAGGAAACACCAGTCATCATGCAATACTTCTAAGGAAACACCAGTCATCACGCAATACTTCTAAGGAAGCACCAGTCATCATGCAATACTTCTAAGGAAACACCAGTCATCACGAAATACTTCTAAGGAAACACCAGTCATCACGAAATACTTCTAAGAAAACACCAGTCATCATGCAATACTTCTAAGGAAACACCAGTCATCACGAAATACTTCTAAGGAAACACCAGTCATCACGAAATACTTCTAAGGAAACACCAGTCATCATGCAATACTTCTAAGGAAACACCAGTCATAACGCAGTACTTAGATTCAAAGGTCACACTATCACCACGCAAGACATCTGAGACTCCAGTCAGGACAACTAATAAACAAACACCATGATAAGTGTGGTATAAGTGTTTACAAGACAACTAATAAACAAACACCATGATCAGTGTAGTATAAGTGTTTACAAGACAACCAATAAACAAACACCATGATCAGTGTGGTATAAGTGTTTACAAGACAATTAATATACAAACACCATGATCAGTGTGGTATAAGTGTTTACAAGACAATTAATATACAAACACCATGATCAGTGTGGTATAAGTGTTTACAAGACAATTAATAAACAAACACCATGATCAGTGTGGTATAAGTGTTTACAAGACAATTAATATACAAACACCATGATCAGTGTGGTATAAGTGTTTACAAGACAATTAATAAACAAACACCATGATCAGTGTGGTATAAGTGTTTACAAGACAATTAATAAACAAACACCATGATCAGTGTGGTATAAGTGTTTACAAGACAATTAATAAACAAACACCATGATCAGTGTGGTATAAGTGTTTACAAGACAATTAATATACAAACACCATGATCAGTGTGGTATAAGTGTTTACAAGACAATTAATAAACAAACACCATGATCAGTGTGGTATAAGTGTTTACAAGACAACCAATAAACAAACAGCATGATCAGTGTGGTATAAGTGTTTACACAATAACTAATAAATAAATAATACACAACCATGGCATGGTGACGACAATAACAAACTGCCGACAGTTAAACAATATTAGACGCGCGCAGTGAAGTTTTAGTAATGCAATGTTTCGCCCAGCATTATTGACGCACATCAAATCAGGTGTTGCATGAAACGTCCAAATTACTTCACTACACTCAAGTTTTTTTTTAAATAACAACTGACTTGGCTTTATTGGAAACCTTTCACACTGTTATATATTTACTGGGAGTGGTAAACCAGTAAGGGCTATACAGTGAAGGGTTGCCAAGGTAAACGATTTACAACTCTGCTTGGGACCACAAAAGAAACGAGGGACTCGCTACACTTCTTGGGACCACAAGAATAACGAGGGAGGCCTGGTCACAGACCGGGCCGCGGGGGCGTTGACCCCTGGAATTCTCTCCAGGTAGACTCCAGGTAGACACTTCTTGGGACCACAAGAATAACGAAAGACTCACTACACTTCTTGGGACCACAAGAATAACGAGGAACTCACTACACTTCTTGGGACCACAAGAATAACGAGGGACTCTCTACACTTCTTGGGACCACAAGAATAACAAGGGACTCACTACACTTCTTGGGACCACAAGAATAACGAGGGACTCACTACACTTCTTGGGACCACAAGAATAACGAGGGACTCACTACACTTCTTGGGACCACAAGAATAACGAGGGACTCACTACACTTCTTGGGACCACAAGAATAACGAGGGACTCTCTACACTTCTTGGGACCACAAGAATAACGAGGGACTCACTACACTTCTTGGGACTACAAGAGTAACGAGGGACTCAAGACTTCTTGGGACCACAAGAGTAACGAGGGACTCACAAGACTTCTTGGGACCACAAGAGTAACGAGGGACTCACAAGACTTCTTGGGACCACAAGAATAACGAGGGAGGCCTGGTCACAGACCGGGCCGCGGGGGCGTTGACCCCTGGAATTCTCTCCAGGTAGACTCCAGGTAGACACTTCTTGGGACCACAAGAATAACGAAAGACTCACTACACTTCTTGGGACCACAAGAATAACGAGGGACTCACTACACTTCTTGGGACCACAAGAATGACGAGGGACTCTCTACACTTCTTGGGACCACAAGAATAACGAGGGACTCACTACACTTCTTGGGACCACAATAATAACAAGGGACTCACTACACTTCTTGGGACCACAATTATAACGAGGGACTCACAAGACTTCTTGGGACCACAAGAGTAACGAGGGACTCAAGACTTCTTGGGACCACAAGAGTAACGAGGGACTCACAAGACTTCTTGGGACCACAAGAGTAACGAGGGACTCACAAGACTTCTTGGGACCACAAGAGTAACGAGGGACTCAAGACTTCTTGGGACCACAAGAGTAACGAGGGACTCACAAGACTTCTTGGGACCACAACAGTAACGAGGGACTCACAAGACTTCTTGGGACCACAACAGTAACGAGGGACTCACAAGACTTCTTGGGACCACAAGAGTAACGAGGGACTCACAAGACTTCTTGGGACCACAACAGTAACGAGGGACTCACAAGACTTCTTCGGACCACAACAGTACAGGACTCACAAGACTTCTGGGACCAAGGAAGAGCTCACAAGACTTCTTGGGACCACAAGAGTAACGGAGACTCAAGACTCGACCAAATCGGGACTCAAGACTTCTTGGGACCACAAGAGTAACGAGGGACTCACAAGACTTCTTGGGACCACAAGAGTAACGGGGACTCAAGACTTCTTGGGACCACAAGAGTAACGAGGGACTCACAAGACTTCTTGGGACCACAAGAGTAACGAGGGACTCACAAGACTTCTTGGGACCACAAGAGTAACGAGGGACTCACAAGACTTCTTGGGACCACAACAGTAACGAGGGACTCACACCTCACCTAACCTAACCTAACCTAATCTCACCTAACCTAACCTAATTTAACCTCATCTAACTTAACTAGCCTAATCCAACTTAACCTAGCTTAACCTAACTTAACCAAGCCGAACTTAACTTAACCTCACCTAATCTAACTTGAAAATATGGCGCTCCATCACGTGACTTCCGCCCTCTCTTATCACCATCCTGATACCCGCTCTGCTCCCTCCCGGAACACCTGTTTGATAAGACAATGTGGGGAATAGTGAAGAAGGAAATGATAACAGGAAGTAATGGGAGCAGTGTGATGGAGAGGAAGTGTGCGAGGAGCATAACAGATGGAGTGTGATGGAGGGGAAGTGTGCGAGGAGTATAACAGATGGAGTGTGATGGAGGGGAAGTGTGCGAGGAGTATAACAGATGGAGTGTGATGGAGGGGAAGTGTGCGAGGAGTATAACAGATGGAGTGTGATGGAGGGGAAGTGTGCGAGGAGTATAATAGATGGAGTGTGATGGAGGGGAAGTGTGCAAGGAGTATAATAGATGGAGTGTGATGGAGGGGAAGTGTGCGAGAAGTATAACAGATGGAGTGTGATGGAGGGGAAGTGTGCGAGAAGTATAATAGATGGAGTGTGATGGAGGGGAAGTGTGCGAGGAGTATAATAGATGGAGTGTGATGGAGGGGAAGTGTGCGAGGAGTATAATAGATGGAGTGTGATGGAGGGGAAGTGTGCGAGAAGTATAATAGATGGAGTGTGATGGAGGGGAAGTGTGCGAGGAGTATAATAGATGGAGTGTGATGGAGGGGAAGTGTGCGAGGAGTATAATAGATGGAGTGTGATGAAGGGGAAGTGTGCGAGGAGTATAACAGATGGAGTGTGATGGAGGGGAAGTGTGCGAGAAGTATAATAGATGGAGTGTGATGGAGGGGAAGTGTGCGAGAAGTATAATAGATGGAGTGTGATGGAGGGGAAGTGTGCGAGGAGTATAATAGATGGAGTGTGATGAAGGGGAAGTGTGCGAGGAGTATAACAGATGGAGTGTGATGGAGGGGAAGTGTGCGAGGAGTATAACAGATGGAGTGTGATGGAGGGGAAGTGTGCGAGGAGTATAATAGATGGAGTGTGATGGAGGGAAGTGTGCGAGGAGTATAATAGATGGAGTGTGATGGAGGGGAAGTGTACGAGGAGTATAACAGATGGAGTGTGATGGAGGGGAAGTGTGCGAGGAGTATAATAGATGGAGTGTGATGGAAATTGTAGAGTAGTGAGGGAGGGTAGCACATTCTCGTTTTTAGTACATCAGTTTTTGATGTGAACTCTTGGGAGGGAGGGAGTGATCAGGATTGTGGTGGGGAGGAGTGTTGGGTAGGGGTGGTGGGAGAGGACAGTGATGGGTGGGGTGGTGGGAGAGGACAGTGATGGGTGGGGTGGTGGAGAGGACAGTGATGGGTGGGGGTGGTGGGAGAGGTCAGTGATGGGTGGGGGTGGTGGGAGAGGACAGTGATGGGTGGGGTGGTGGGAGAGGACAGTGATGGGTGGGGGTGGTGGGAGAGGACAGTGATTGGTGGGAGAGGACAGTGATGGGTGGGGGTGGTGGGAGAGGACAGTGATGGGTGGGGGTGGTGGGAGAGGACAGTGATGGGTGGGGGTGGTGGGGAGAGGACAGTGAGGGTGGGGGTGGTGAGAGGACAGTGATGGGTGGGGTGTGGAGGGACAGTTATGGGTGGGGTGGTGGGAGTGGACAGTGATGGGTGGGGGTGGTGGGAGAGGACAGTAATGGGTGGGGTGGTGGCAGGGACAGTGATGGGTGGGGTGTGGGAGAGGACAGTGAGGACAGTGATGGGTGGGGGTGGTGGGAGAGGACAGTGATGGGGGGGGGTGGTGGGAGTGGACAGTGATGGGTGGGGTGGTGGGAGAGGACAGTGATGGGTGGGGTGGTGGGAGAGGACAGTGATGGGTGGGGGTGGTGGGAGAGGACAGTGATGGGTGGGGTGGTGGGAGTGGACAGTTATGGGTGGGGGTGGTGGGAGTGGACAGTATGGGTGGGGGTGGTGGAGGGACAGTGGTGGGGTGGGAGATGATGGGTGGGTAGTGGGAGAGGACAGTGATTTTGATGACAGTGATGGGTGGGGGTGGTGGGAGATGACAGTGATGGGTGGGGGTGGTGGTGAGAGAGGACAGATATAGTCCCACTCCACAAAGATGGCAGAAAAGCAACAGCAAAGAATTACAGATATACAGCACTAACGTCCCACATTATAAAAATCCTTTAAAAGGTTCTAAGAAACAAGATCGCTAAACACTTGGATTCCCAAAACTGCACAAACCAGGGCAGCATGGGGTTAGAGCAGGTCGCTCCTGCCTCTCGCAACTACTGGACCACTATGACATGGTTTTAGATACACTGAAGGACAAGCAGAATGCAAATATAGTATACACAGACTTTGCGAAAGCCTTTTGATAAGTCCGATCATGGTGTAACAGTTCACTAAATGCGTACTAAGGAAATAAATGGAAAAGTAGGCAGATGGATCTTTAACTTTCTAATCAACAGAACAAAGATTAAGAGTGAACAGAGTTAAGTCAGTGGCTGGCACAGTGAAAAGCTCTGTTCCACAAGGCACAGTACTCGCTCCCATCCTGTTCTTCATCCTCATATCTGACATATATAGAGATGTAAACCATAGGACTGTCTTCCTGTGCAGACAATACTAGAATTTGCATGAGTGTCATCCATTGAGGACACGGTAAATCTCCAGGCGGATATAAACCAAGTCTTCCAATGGGCCGCAGAAAATATGAGAACAAATTCCAGTTACTCCATTATGGAAACTAGGAAATAAAAACCAAAATGTAATATAAAACATATTCTAACCACAGAATTTAACGAAAAACTGATGTAAAGGACTTAACAGTGATAATGTCAGAGGATCTCACCTTCAAGGATCACAACAGTGTCATTATCACAACCCTGAGAAAAATGATACGATGGATAATTAAAACCTTCAAAACATGGGATGCCAAGCCAATGATAATCCTCTTTTATTCACTTGTTCTCTCTAGACTGAAATACTGCTGCACACTAACAGCCCCTTTCAATGCAGGTAAAATTGCTGACCTGGAGCATGTACAGAGAACCTTCACTGCACGTATAAATACAGTTAAGCACCTTTATTGCCGGAAATGTTTGTAGTCCCTTGACCTGTACTCCTCGGAATGCAGGCGTGAAAAATATATCATAATTTACACTTGGAAAATTCTAGAGGAATTTGTCCCAAATCTGCACACAGAAATCACTCCCAACGAAATCAAAAGACAGACTGTGCAATATACCCCCAGTGAAAAGCAAGGGTTCCCTGAATACACTAAGAGAGAACACAATAGGTGTCAGGGGCCCATCATACATAAGGGAAGATTACCAATAGACTCTTAGCTCTCTTCAAGAGGAAACTGGATAGATTCCTAAAGTCAGTACCTGACCCGCAGGACTGTGGTTCGAACACTGGATAGCTGAATACTTATTAAACAGAAATGATGAGTAATGGGGAGGTGTGAAACTGTGTAGCTCTGTGAATATACACTGAGGTGTGTGTACCTCTGTGCATACACTGAGGTGTGTGTACCACTGTGTATATACACTGAGGTGTGTGTACCTCTGTGTATATACACTGAAGTGTGTGTACCACTGTGTATATACACTGAGGTGTGTGTACCTCTGTGTATATACACTGAGGTGTGTGTACCTCTGAGTATATACACTGAGGTGTGTGTACCTCTGAGTATATACACTGAGCTGTGTGTACCTCTGTGTATATACGCTGAAGTGTGTGTACCACTGTGTATATACACTGAGGTGTGTGTACCTCTGTGTATATACACTGAGGTGTGTGTACCTCTGAGTATATACACTGAGCTGTGTGTACCTCTGTGTATATACACTGAGCTGTGTGTACCTCTGGGCATATACACATGTGTGTCGCTCTGTATATATTTACACTGAGGTGTGTGCATCTGTGTATATGCACTGAGGTGTGTGTACCTCTGTATAAATACATTGAGATGTGTGTAGCTCTGTGCATATACACTGAGACATATCTCTGTGTATATACACTGAGAGGTGTGTATCAGTATACACACTTAAACGTTTATCACTCAGTGTATATATATATATATACATTGAGTGATAAACGTTAAAGTGTGTATACTGATACACACGAAGAAACTCCTCAGCCATGCTGAGGATTCCAATGCAGGTACTTCAACTCTCCCTGAGTGCCAGGCCCGATCAGCCAGGCTGTTGAAAATACGTCAGACTGCAGGCGGCGGGCACCAACAGCTTAATCAATCAGGCTAGCAACCAGGAGGCCTGGTCTGGGGCCAGGCCGCGGGGCGGTGACTTCCGGAAGAGACTACAGGTGGGCCACAAATGCCACATAAGTGTGGGTGGCTAGCAGAAACTTACACAACTTTAGACCAAAAAAGCTGTTAATGTGCCCGGCTTTGGGAGGCGCACACACACACACACACACTCAAATATGTGTATGTGTGTATGTACTATATATATATATATATATATATATATATATATATATATATATATATATATATATATATATATATATATATATACAGACAACCTCAGTGATTCAGCAGGAATACAGGACCCTTGCTACACCAGTGCCATCACTGAATGGGAGACTCTTGCTGCTCCAACACCAAAACCTAGTGAAGAACTGGCCTACAAACAGTCAAGCTGGGACGGCCCTATCGCTGAAAAGATACTTGCCAATATGCTTAGGGCCGTAACATCAGACAGGGAAACTGCCCGTCTCCTAGCTGTGAGTGCACGTCACTGTGGGGACTTCCTCCAAACAGTTCCCATTTCGGCCATGGGAACACGCCTCGACCCTAAGACCCTTCGTATTGCAGTGGCTCTGCGCCTTGCTGTCCCTATTCACACGGAATATACGTGTATTTGCAGCGATGCGCAAGCCGACCAATATGGTCTACATGGTCTTAACTGTTCTAAAACCAAGGGTTGGCATGCAAGACACAATGAGGTCAACGACATCATAAAGAGAACCCTTGCTACAGCTGGATGCCCAGCCGAGAGAGAGCCTCGATCACTAGCAGCCAACAACGCCCACAACCCAGCAAACCGCACCGACGGGATCACCATCTATCCTTGGAAGAATAGCAAGCTCTTAGCATGGGATTATACCTGTGTGTCGACACTGGCTGACACCTACATCCATCACAGTGTCGGGCGACAGGGAGGAGCTGCTGACCACAGAGAGGAGTACAAGATCGGCAAGTACAGGGACATAAGCCAACAGTATCAGTTTGTCCCAGTGGGATCAGAGACCTTGGGAGCGTGGGGAAAAAATGCAACACGTTTCCTTAAAGAACTGGGTTCCAGACTCATCGACACCACCAGGGACCCAAGGGCAGCCACGTTCATGTTCCAGCGTCTCAGCGTGGCCATCCAGAGGGAAACGCATGCTGCATACTTGGCTCGCGTCCGGCTTCGGAGGAGCTGGAGGAGATTCATAATCTTTGATATATTGTACCATTTTATTCATGTTCATGTTTTCCATTGATGTATTCTGTCTGTTAATAAAGCATATATATATATATATATATATATATATATATATATATATATATATATATATATATATATATATATATATATATTTTTTTTTTTTTCAACAAGTCGGCCGTCTCCCACCGAGGCAGGGTGACCCAAAAAGAAAGAAAATCCCCAAAAGAAAAAACTTTCATCATCATTCAACACTTTCACCACACTCATACATAATCACTGTCTTTGCAGAGGAGCTCAGATACTACAGCTGAGAAAAGTCCCTCCCAGCTGTCACTATCTCAGACCCCTCCTTTAAAGTGCAGGCATTGTACTTCCCATTTCCAGGACTCAAGTCCAACTAAATCAATTAACTGGTTTCCCTGAATCCCTTCACACAATGTTACCCTGCTCACACTCCAACAGATCGTCATGTCCCAAAACCATTCGTCTCCATTCACTCCTATCTAACACGCTCACACATGCTTGCTGGAAGTCCAAGCCCTCGCCCACAAAACCTCCTTTACCCCTTCCCTCCAACCTTTTCTAGGACGACCCCTACCCCGCCTTCCTTCCCTACAGATTTATACGCTCTCCAAGTCATTCTACTTTGATCCATTCTCTCTAAATGACCAAACCACCTCAACAACCCCTCTTCAGCCCTCTGACAAATACTTTTAGTAACTCCACACCTTCTCCTAATTTCCACATTCCGAATTTTCTGCATAATATTTACACCACACATTGCCCTTAGACAGGACATCTCCACTGCCTCCAGCCTCCTCCTCGCTGCAGCATTTGCAACCCATGCTTCACACCCATATAAGAGTGTTGGTACCACTATACTTTCGTACATTCCCTTCTTTGCCTCCATGGATAACGTTTTTTGTCTCCACAGATACCTCAATGCACCACTCACCTTTTTTCCTTCATCAATTCTATGGTTAACCTCATCCTTCATAAACCCATCTGCTGACACATCAACTCCCAAATATCTGAAAACATTTACTTCTTCCATAATCCCTCTCTCCAATGTGATATCCAATTTTTCTTTATTTAAATCGTTTGATACCCTCATCACCTTACTCTTATCTATGTTCACTTTTAACTTTCTACCTTTACACACTCTCCCAAACTCGTCCACTAACCTTTGCAATTTTTCTTTAGAATCTCCCATAAGCACAGTATCATCAGCAAAAAGTAACTGTGTCAACTCCCATTTTGCATTTAATTCTCCATAATTTATATATATTTTTTTTTTTTTCAACAAGTCGGCCGTCTCCCACCGAGGCAGGGTGACCCAAAAAGAAAGAAAATCCCCAAAAAGAAAAAACTTTCATCATCATTCAACACTTTCACCACACTCATACATAATCACTGTCTTTGCAGAGGAGCTCAGATACGACAGCTGAGAAAAGTCCCTCCCAGCTGTCACTATCTCAGACCCCTCCTTTAAAGTGCAGGCATTGTACTTCCCATTTTCAGGACTCAAGTCCAACTAAATCAATTAACTGGTTTCCCTGAATCCCTTCACACAATGTTACCCTGCTCACACTCCAACAGATCGTCATGTCCCAAAAACCATTCGTCTCCATTCACTCCTATCTATCACGCTCACACATGCCCTCTGGAAGTCCAAGCCCTCGCCCACAAAACCTCCTTTACCCCTTCCCTCCAACCTTTTCTAGGACGACCCTACCCGCCTTCCTTCCCTACAGATTTATACGCTCTCCAAGTCATTCTACTTTGATCCATTCTCTCTAAATGACCAAACCACCTCAACAACCCCTCTTCAGCCCTCTGACAAATACTTTTAGTAACTCCACACCTTCTCCTAATTTCCACATTCCGAAATTTTCTGCATAATATTTACACCACACATTGCCCTTAGACAGGACATCTCCACTGCCTCCAGCCTCCTCCTCGCTGCAGCATTTGCAACCCATGCTTCACACCCATATAAGAGTGTTGGTACCACTATACTTTCGTACATTCCCTTCTTTGCCTCCATGGATAACGTTTTTGTCTCCACAGATACCTCAATGCACCACTCACCTTTTTTCCTTCATCAATTCTATGGTTAACCTCATCCTTCATAAACCCATCCGCTGACACATCAACTCCCAAATATCTGAAAACATTTACTTCTTCCATAATCCCTCTCTCCAATGTGATATCCAATTTTGCTTTATTTAAATCGTTTGATACCCTCATCACCTTACTCTTATCTATGTTCACTTTTAACTTTCTACCTTTACACACTCTCCCAAACTCGTCCACTAACCTTTGCAACTTTTCTTTAGAATCTCCCATAAGCACAGTATCATCAGCAAAAAGTAACTGTGTCAACTCCCATTTTGCATTTAATTCTCCATAATTTAATCCCACCCCTCTCCCCAACACCCTAGCATTTACTTCTTTTACAACCCCATCTATAAATATATTAAACAACCATGGTGACATTACACAACCCTGTCTAAGACCTACTTTTACCGGGAAGTAATCTCCCTCTCTCCTACACACCCTAACCTGAGCCTCACTATCCTCATAAAAACTCTTTACAGCCTTCAGTAACTTACTACCTATTCCATACACTTGCAACATTTGCCACATTGCTCCCCTATCCACTCTATCATATGCCTTTTCTAAATCCATAAATGCAATAAAAACTTCTCTACCTTTATCTAAATACTGTTCACATATATGCTTCACTGTAAACACTTGATCCCCTACCCACTCTAAAGCCTCCTTGCTCATCTGCAATCCTACTCTCTGTCTTACCTCTAATTCTTTCAATAATAACCCTGCCATACACTTTACCTGGTATACTCAGTAAACTTATTCCCCTATAATTTTTACACTCTCTTTTATCCCCCTTCCCTTTATATAAAGGAACTATACATGCTCGCTGCCAATCCTAGGTACCTTCCCTCTTTCATACATTTATTAAACAAAAATACCAACCACTCCAGCACTATATCCCCCTGCTTTTAACATTTCTGTCATGATTCCGTCAATTCCAGCTGCTTTACCCCTTTCATTCTACGTAATGCCTCACGCACCTCCCCACACTCACATCCTGCTCTTCTTCACTCCTAAACGATGTTGTACCTCCCTGGCCAGTACATGAAATTATCGCCTCCTCTTTTCATCGACATTTAAAAGTTCCTCAAAATATTCCGCCATCTACCCAATACCTCCAGCTCCCCATCTACTAACTCCCTACTCTGTTTTTAACTGACAAATCCATTCGTTCCCTAGGCTTTCTTACCTTGTTTATCTCACTCCAAAAATTTTTCTTGTTTTCAGCAAAATTTCTTGACAGAGCCTCTCCGTTCTTTCATCCGCTCTTCTTTTGCACTCTCTCACCACTCTCTTCACCTTTCTTTTACTCTCCATATACTCTGCTCTTCTACTAACACTTCTGTTTTGTAAAAACCTCTCATAAGCTACCTTTTTCTCTTTTATCACACCCTTTACTTCTTCATTCCACATGTATATATATACATGTATATATATATATACATGTATATTATATATATATATATATATATATATATATATATATATATATATATATATATATATATATATATATATATATATATATGAAAGGGAATTGTAAAGTCTTGAGCTTAATGTCTGGTAGGATGATTCATGAGTTTTATAACCTATCAATTAACAAGAGTCTTGAAGGTTGTATGTCACTTACAGTAAACACCACCGGTCAGGGGTACTTTAATAGCTTAAATAGGGTCTAAAATATACTTTACGTGAATGTATATTAATATACCTCTCGGTAGTACAACAAGAGCTGCCAAGCCAATAATCATGCTCTTCAAGCCACTCGTTGTCTCTAGCCTGGAATATTGTTCCATACTAAGAACCCCCTGCAAGGCAGGCGAAATTGCAGAACTGGAAAGTGTACGGAACCTTCACAACTCATATAATCTCAGTCAAGTATCTAAATTACTGGAAGCGCTTAAAGTCCCTAAACTGTACTCCCTAGAACGAAGGTGAGAGAGATACAAGATAATCTACACCTGGAAGATACTGGAGGGATTGATACTAAGTCTGCACATAAGAGGATTGGCGGAATGTGCAAGATACCTCCGGTGAAAAGCAAGGGAAGCGGTAAGTACACATAGAGAATTTAATAAGGGGAATTACCAGAAGAACCCCGGCGATCTTCAAGACGGACATCGACAGTAACCTCAAATCAATTCCTGTTCAGCTAGAATGTGGTGCATGTTGGGCGTCAGGCACCAACAGCCTGATAGATCAGGCCAGGACCGTCAGGGCGGTGCCCTCCGGAAGCGACTACAGGTAAACTACAGGTGTATATATTGATTAATTAACGTATGGTTAAATCTCCACCACCTCTAGACTCAGTGATAGTGAGTGAAACATACATTAATACATACACACTTCATACATACATACATCTGTAAATCAACATACGAATATACATACATTCGCATTGTAAAAAATCATTAATTCATTATTCTGTTCCTCTGCATTATTGTTTCATCTTCGTATGTCATTTCCTCTCCTCCCCACCTCTTCTTTTCTCGCCCTTCTCTCTCCAAACACTTCACCCCTCTTCTCTCCCTCACCCTTTCCCCTCTCTCTCCTCCCTCATCTCTATTCTAAGTCAGATGTAACAGGTGTACATAGCACGGAAGGGGAGGGGGTACTTCCCACCCCTACTTCCCCTGGCTACACTTGCACGCACTGTCACGACCCCCACCCACCCACCCACCTGTTGAGTACCATCTGCTGCATCCCACCACCCTCCACATACACCTTTAACATCCCCACCCTCAAACACACACCTTCATTATCCCCACCCGGGATGTGGTTCGTACGTTGGACTACGTGCGCCCAGCAGTAACAGCCTGGTTGATCAAGCCCTGATCCACCGGGAGGCCTGGTCGTGGACCGGGCCGCGGTGGCATTGATCCCCTGAATACCCTCCAGGTAGACTACAAGTAGACCCTCACACACCTTCACTACCCCCACCCTCACACACCTTCACTACCCCCACCCTCACACACCTTCACTACCCCCACCCTCACACACCTTCACTATCCCCACCCTCACACACCTTCACTACCCCCACCCTCACACACCTTCACTATCCCCACCCTCACACACCTTCACTACCCCCACCCTCACACACCTTCACTACCCCCACCCTCACACACCTTCACTACCCCCACCCTCACACACCTTCACTACCCCCACCCTCACACCTTCACTACCCCCACCCTCACACACCTTCACTACCCCCAACCTCACACACCTTCACTACCCCCACCCTCACACACCTTCACTACCCCCACCCTCACACACCTTCACTACCCCCACCCTCACACACCTTCACTACCCCCACCCTCACACACCTTCACTACCCCCACCCTCACACACCTTCACTACCCCCACCCTCACACCTTCACTACCCCCACCCTCACACACCTTCACTAACCCCACCCTCACACACCTTCACTACCCCCACCATCACACACCTTCACTACCCCCACCCTCACACACCTTCACTACCCCCACCCTCACACACCTTCACTATCCCCACCCTCACACACCTTCACTACCCTACCCTCACACACCTTCACTATCCCCACCCTCCACACCTTCACTATCCCCACCCTCACACACATTCACTACCTCCACCCTCACACACCTTCACTACTCCCACCCTCACACACCTTCACTATTCCCACCCTCACACACCTTCACTACCCCCACCCTCACACACATTCACTACCCCCACCCTCACACACCTTCACTATCCCCACCCTCACACACCTTCACTACTCCCACCCTCACACCTTCACTATCCCCACCCTCACACACCTTCACTACCCCACCCTCACACACCTTCACTACCCCCACCCTCACACACCTTCACTATCCCCACCCTCACACACCTTCACTACCCCCACCCTCACACACCTATGACGTCATCTTAATCTCTGCCCATTCCTCTCATCTCCTCAAAACTCCACTGCTTAATGATGAGCACTGCACCTCCTCCTCCCCCTCTGTTCCCTGTCTTTCCTCAGGATCTGATAGCCGGTCAGGAACATCGTTCCTGTTATATCGTCTCTGTGAGCTTTGTCTCCATGAGTGCTGTGATGTCTGGGGATGCCTCCATGATTCGTTCATGCCACTCCTCGCCCTTATTTGTTATTCCATCTGCATTGGTGCCAGGGCTGCGGAGTCAGAGTCGGAGTGGTGGAGTCGGAGTCGGAAGCAATTCTTGGGTTACTGGAGTCAGAGTCGGAGTTGGTAAAATTGTACCAGCTCCGACTCCGAATCCTAATAAATTTAAATTGTATAAACTATAAACTGAACAATAGTTTAATCTGAAAAAGGAAGGATATGTACCTAAAAGAGTTCATTTCGTTTAAAATGGTTATTTATTAAGTTGTTTTAGGTGTTCAATTACTTTTTACTTTTTTGTAGTTTTAACTTTCAATTCTTTTTAGTAATATCAAAGGATGTACTTCAGATTTTTTTAACTAGTAGAGAAAGATGTTTCTGACTCAGATTTTCTTTTATAGTTTCCTTTACATCCTAATACTTTATACTTGATAGTCTTTTTATAAAAATATGACCTCATTATTTCCATTTTTCAAGTTTTGTCTTTGTTTAAATATAAGGTTACTATAAGGTTAATTATAAGGTATTTGTAATTTTTTTAATAAAATAAAAAAGTCAGAATGGCATAGCAATAGCATTTAGAGCCAAGCTTTAACAGGTTACTGAGCTTGTATGTTGCATGCTTGCAATCCGTATACCAAATATATAATTAGTATATTTATAATTTATTCCCTATATTCATATCTAATTAAAGGAGTCAGAGTCGGAGTCGAAGGTTTTATATTCGGACGCCACAGCCTGGTTGGTGCACCACACCTTCAGCTTCTACTACTGTATTCTCGGGGTTGGGAGGGTCGGTCCGGTTCGAGTTGAAGAAGGCGGGGTGGGATCTTATGAGAGGCTGCAGTAATGGTGATGGGGTAATTTGTGCTAGGGAGGGTGAACTGTGGATGTGGAGTGTGGTTTGTTTTGGGTTATTGCGTTTGGTCGGGATGAGGTTCTAGGGGTGTGGTGGGTTCTGTGGGTGATTGTGTTTGGTGGTCCCCTGGAGACTGAGTTTCATTGCCTGTTGATGCCTGCCTTGTCAATGCTTCCTGCCCCTGACATCTTTGTACCCTCACAGTTGCTCCCATTCTTTTCTTGCTCTGTTGTGGTCAAGGTTCATTCAGCAGTATTTTTGTGAGGCCTTTAACTATGGCTTCTGCTACATGATCTTGTTTCATACTAGTTCTGTCGTCAATGTCAATTTGACTGGGCATTTTTTTCCTCATATTTCCTCCAAGTCCCTGAAAATTTGTCAGCTGGGACATGTCCTTTTCTCCTGTTATTGTAATATTTTTAATATATTTTCTTCCCCCTGTCGTCTTTCATCATAAGTCCTCCCTTCCACCTCCTGAAACCCATGAATAATTAGCAACCTATCCCTCTCTTCCTCCCATTTCCTTTTTATCTCATTTAAGTTTCCCTTATTATCTTATGGACTTCCTGGTGACAAAATAGCACTTCCGTAAAGAAATTCTGAGCCCCTTCCCTCCCTTCTGCTGCCTCACTGGTTACTGATGCTCTGTTCCTTGATTCTATTTCCCATTTCAGCATTTTCAGTTCCTCCAGGCTCTGCCTGTTTCCACTCTTGCCGGGGATCGAACCACGGACACTCAGCGTGTGAAGCGAGAGCGTTGACTACCAAGCTACAGCTTTAGCCGCTGCAGTTCATAACTCCCATTTCTTGCTCTCTGCAGACACCTCCATTGTAATGTTAAGAGTGTTTAGCCTTTTATTGCAATCTTCTATCTTGTTCTTGAGCCCTGCTGCCCATGCTTCCTTCTCAGACCGATCTTCCTCAATGTACCTGTCTATTCGTACTGCCTTTTGGGATCCCATATTTGATCCTGTTTAGGATATGTGTGTGTGTGTGTGTGTGTTAGCTTGTATGTGTGTGTGTGTAGTGTATGTGTGTGTGTGTGTGTGTGTGTGTGTGTGTGTGTGTGTGTGTGTGTGTGTGTGTGTGTGTGATCACTGCTGGCATGGCAGGGTGACCACCAACATGTGGTGGTAGACAGAGAGACTTGCTCTGGTTATAGTGGCAACTCTCAATCTTCCGGAAATAAAGAGACAAAAAACTGACTCTCGCTCCAGGATTTATTACACAGAAAGTTGCCAACTTTCCAATAGACTTTATCAAAATATTTTTTGTCCTCTTTGGTTTCTTAATGATGGTGACCACAAAAGAATATTTATGAATGCACAATATTTTTTAAACCAGGAAATCTAGCATATAATACATTAACTTAAAACACCGCATATTAACATAAAATTACATATTAACATAAACCTGCATAAAAATAAATGAATATTCTGTACTTTTCTTAGGATAAACACATCGTAGGACTTTACCTGAAAATAATGAAAAAAAAATAACCGCTGTGAAGGTATAATACACTGCGAGATGTATTTCTTTCGGTGTCTGTCTGCAAAGAGCATATTTTAATCACTATTTTAGGAATTAAAGTAATCTTGATGGGTGCCTTAAGACAGGAGTTTGTTCTGATTTTTAACCCCGGAGGGTTACCACCCAGGATAACCCAGGAAAGGCAGGGACTGTCTTATTTCCATTCGGGTCCTCAATCTTGTCCCCCAGGACAAGATTGAGGACGCCCAAGTACCTACTTGCTTGCCAGGTGAACGGGACAGCAGGTGTAAGGAAACACGCCTGTTTTCCACCCTTGCCGGGGATCGAACCACGGACACTCAGCGTGTGAAGCGAGAGCGTTGACTACCAAGCCACAGGCCACCGTCCACGTAACCTGCAGCTTTAACGACCCTCGTGTAGTAGACAGGTTTTAAATTCAATTAACCAACCACCTATAATTGTAAAATTTATTATTTAATGAAAAACACCATAGAGTGTGTCTGCGTATAAGACCAATAACCTTCCCCTCCTTCCGCTGTCCCTTCACTCTCCTCTCCTTACCTCCCTCCCATCCCTCCAGTACATACAGTGAATGGGTAGCCACCTCCAGTACACACAGTGGAGGGGTAGCTTGCCTCCAGTACACACAGTGAAGGGGTAACCACTTCCAGTACATACAGTGAAGGGGTAGCCGCCTCCAGTACACACTCCAGTACACACAGTGGAGGGGTAACCGCCTCCAGTACACAGTGGAGGGGTAAGAGATGCTGCTGTACATCCCATCAACACGTGGACACTCACTACAACCGGAAGTGTCTCACTGTAGCAACAGTTGATCCACTCACGGTGTAAAGGAGGGAGTGTGGGGGATATGGGAGGGGAAGATGGGCGCTGAGGAGGGTTATGGTAGGGGATATGGGAGGGGGAGGTGGGTGCTGAGAAGGGTTATGGTTGGGGAGGAGGGGATGTAGAGGGGTTATGAGCCAGTTAATATACAGAGAAAGATAAAATCATTTCCCTGAATCACGAATATTTATTTCAGAAATACATTAAGAGAACACTTAAATATAGTAAGATGGTCAAAATAAAGATTACTCTGTAATACAATAAGACTCCTCAAAAATAGATTAAGATCACTGCAAAATAGATTAAGATAACTGTAAAATAGATTAAGCTCACTGTAAAATTGGTTAAGATTACTGAAATAGCTCAAGATCACTGTAAAATACCTCAAGGTCACTGTAAAATACCTCAAGTTCTTTATAAAATAGTTCAAGATCACTGTAAAATAGTTCAGAATCACCAAAATAGTTCAAGATCACAGTAAAATAGTTCAAGATCACTGTAAAATAGTTCAAGATCACTGTAACATAGCTCAAGATTACTGTAAAATAGCTCAAGATAACTGTAAAATAGTTCAAAATGATTTTAAAATAAATTAAGATCACTGTAAAGTAGTTCAAGATCACCGTAAAATAGTTCAGGTTAACTGTAAAATAGGTTAAGATCACTCCTAAATGGATTTAAATTGCTTTCTAAAATGACCTATGATTACTTTACGTCCACAATCAACTAGTCACTATCCTCCACAGGATGGATACGAGCAGCACAATCAACTAGTCACTATCCTCCACAGGATGGATACGAGCAGCACAATCAACTAGTCACTATCCTTCACAGGATGGATACGAGCAGCACAATCAACTAGTCACTATCCTTCACAGGATGGATACGAGCAGCACAATCAACTAGTCACTATCCTCCACAGGATGGATACGAGCAGCACAATCAACTAGTCACTATCCTCCACAGGATGGATACGAGCAGCACAATCAACTAGTCACTATCCTCCACAGGATGGATACGAGCAGCACAATCAACTAGTCACTATCCTCCACAGGATGGATACGAGCAGCACAATCAACTAGTCACTATCCTCCACAGGATGGATACGAGCAGCACAATCAACTAGTCACTATCCTCCACAGGATGGACACGAGCAGCACAATCAACTAGTCACTATCCTCCACAGGATGGATACGAGCAGCACAATCAACTAGTCACTATCCTCCACAGGATGGATACGAGCAGCACAATCAACTAGTCACTATCCTCCACAGGATGGACACGAGCAGCACAATCAACTAGTCACTATCCTCCACAGGATGGACACGAGCAGCACAATAAACTAGTCACTATCCTCCACAGGATGGACACGAGCAGCACAATCAACTAGTCACTATCCTCCACAGGATGGACACGAGCAGCACAATCAACTAGTCACTATCCTCCACAGGATGGACACCAGCAGCACAATCAGCTAGTCACTATCCTCCACAGGATGGACACGAGCAGCACAATCAACTAGTCACTATCCTCCACAGGATGGACACGAGCAGCACAATCAACTAGTCACTATCCTCCACAGGATGGACACGAGCAGCACAATCAACTAGTCACTATTCTCCACAGGATAGACACGAGCAGCACAATCAACTAGTCACTATCCTCCACAGGATGGACACGAGCAGCACAATCAACTAGTCACTATCCTCCACAGGATGGACACGAGCAGCACAATCAACTACTCACTATCCTCCACAGGATGGATACGAGCAGCACAATCAACTAGTCACTATCCTTCACAGGATGGATACGAGCAGCACAATCAACTAGTCACTATCCTTCACAGGATGGATACGAGCAGCACAATCAACTAGTCACTATCCTTCACAGGATGGATACGAGCAGCACAATCAACTAGTCACTATCCTTCACAGGATGGATACGAGCAGCACAATCAACTAGTCACTATCCTCCACAGGATGGATACGAGCAGCACAATCAACTAGTCACTATCCTCCACAGGATGGATACGAGCAGCACAATCAACTAGTCACTATCCTCCACAGGATGGATACGAGCAGCACAATCAACTAGTCACTATCCTCCACAGGATGGATACGAGCAGCACAATCAACTAGCCGCTTCGGTGGAAAATTCAAGTCTTGACCTCTGCTTTAAGTTCTCTCGAGGTTGAGGTTTGGGTGTTTGATTGTCTTTCACAGCAGTATTCATGTGTTTGTGTGTGTGTATGTGTGTGTGTGTGTTCTTGATAAAGTGTAGCCAGGAGCAAAAGTTGTAGAAGTAATAACAGCTCCCCCTGCAACATATAATAGTTCCCCTACAACATATAATAGTTTCCCCTGAAACATATAATAGTTTCCCCTGAAACATATAATAGTTTCCCCTGAAACATATAGTAGTTTCCCCTGAAACATATAATAGTTCCCCTTGCAATATATAATAGTTCCCCTGCAACTTATAATAGTTTCCCCTGCAACATATAATTACTTTTCCTGCAACTTATAATGGTTCCCCTATAAAATATAATAGTTCCCCTTGTAACATATACAGTGGACCCCCGAGTTTCGTAAAAACTTCACTCCTGAAGTCTGCTCAAGTGCCATTACCGAACGAATTTACTCCCTTAAGGAAAAATTTCACGTAGGTTAGTCTATTTCAGACCCCCAAAAATACACTTCCACAAGAACTTACAAAATTATACTTACATAATTGCACGATTTCCGGGGTATTCGTTAACCGAGGGTCCACTGTAATTGTTTCTCCTGCAGCATATAACAGTTCTCCCTGTAACATATATCTCATCCTGCAACATAAAACAGTCTCCCTTGCAACATGTAATAGTTCCCCCTACCTGGAGGGTATTCCGGGGATCAACGCCCCGGCGGCCCGGTTCACGACCAGGCCTCCCGGTCGATCAGGGCCTGATTAACCAGGCTGTTACTGCTGGCCGCACGTAGTCCAACGTACGAACCACAGTCCAGCTCCCTCTTGAAGACAACCAGGGGCCTATTGGTAATTCCCTTTATGCATGGTGGGAGGCTGTTGATCAGTCTTGGGCCCCGGACACTTATTGTGTTTCTCTTAGTGTACCAATGGAGATATTAATGTACAGCAATATTCCAGCCTAGAGAGAACAAGTGATTTGAAAAGGATCATCATTGGCTTGGCATTTCTTGTTTTCAACGTTCTCATTATTCATCCTATCATTTTCTTTGCAGTTGTGATCGTGGCACTGTTGTGATCCTTGAAAGTTAGATCCTCAGACATTACCACTCCCAGGTCCCTCACAATATTTTTCCGCTCTTTTGTATGATCAGTGTTTGTAGTAGACTCAGTCCTTACTTATTATCTCCTCCAGTTTTCCATAATGGAGTAGTTGGAATTTGTCTTCACTGAACATCATATTGTTTTCTGTTGCCCATTGGAAAACTTGGTTTATATCTTCTTGAAGGTTAACCGTGTCCTCAATAGATGACAGTCTCATGCAGAACCTAGTATCGTCTGCAAAGGATGACACGGTGCTGTGGAATACATCTCTGTCTATGTCTGATATGAGGATGAGGAACAGGATGGGGGCGAGTATTGTGCCTTGTGGAACAGAGCTTTTCACTATAGCAGCTTCCGATTTAACTCTTTTTATCACTACTCTTTGTGTTCGATTGGTTAGAAAGTTGAAGATCCATCTCCCCACTTTGCCAGTTATTCCTTTAGAACGTATTTTGTGCTATTACGCCATGATCACACTTGTCAAAAACTTTGTGCAAAAGTCTGTGTATATTACATCTGTATTCTGTTTTTCTTCCAGTGCTTCCAAGACCATATTATAGTGATCCAGTAGTTGCGAGAGGCAGGAGCGAAATGCTCTGAACCCATGTTGCCCTGGATTGTGCATTTTTTGGGCCTCCAAGTGGTTTGCAATCATGCTTCTTAGCAGTCTTTCAAAGATTTTTATAATGTGGGACGTTAGAGCTATTGGTCTAAAGTTCTTAGCTAATGCTTTGCTGCCACCTTTATGGAGTGGGGCTATATCCGTTGTTTTTAGTGACTGTGGAATTTCACCCATGTCTAAGCTTCTCCATAGTATACTTAGGGCACGTGAAAGGGGTTTCTTGGCGTTTTTAATGAACACAGAGTTCCACGAGTCTGGGCCTGGGGCTGAGTGCATGGGCATATTGTCAATGGTTTTCTCAATGTCTATTGGAGTTAGGGTAATGTCGAAAATCTGACATATATTGATGGAGTTTTGAGGCTCATTCATGAACAAATCATTTGGATTGTCGATCTTTAGACTGATTAGTGGCTCGCTAAACACAGAGTAGAATTGGTATTTCAGTATCTCACTCATTTCTTTTTTGTCATCTGTGTAAGTCCCATCTTGTCTGAGCAAGGGCCCGATACTAGATGTGGTATTTGCCTTGGTTTTGGTATATAAAAAGAAATATTTCGATTTTTTTTCAATTTTACTAAACGCTTTTAGCTCCTCCTGTCTCTCCTGGGTCCTGTTAAAGTCCTTTAACTTAAGTTCTATACTTTCCACTTCCCTGGTCAGCGCTTCCTTCCGTGTATCAGATAATCTAGCGTTCTTGAGGAGCTCAGTGATTCTTCGTCTTCTGTATAGGGAGCGTCTTTCTCTCTCCAGTCTACTTCTTCTCTTCTTTTTTCTTAGGGGAATTTGCCTTGAACATACTTCAGCTGCCAGGAAGTTGATCCTTTCAAGGCACTGGTTTGGATCCATGTTATTTAAGATATCTTCCCAACATGTTTCATTTAAGTTATGGTTCACCTGGTCCCAGTTGATGTTCTTGTTGTTGAAGTTGTATTTGGTGAATACACCTTCACAGCTACGTGCATTTTGTTGATCAGGATCCCTGTGCATGTAAGTCTGAACTTCAATAAGATTGTGATCCGAATTAGTTGTTTTTAATATTATTGTCTCTTACCAGGTCCTCATTATTTGTGAAGATAAGGTCAAGTGTGTTTTCCAGTCTTGTTGGCTCCACTATCTGCTGACTTATGGTGTGTTTATCGCAGAGATTTAGTAGCTTATGTGTGTGTGACCTTACATCTGCGCTGCCTCCAGGGATTGTTTCTGCTATAACATTATTTGCTACATTCTTCCATTGTGTATACCTTAGGTTGAAATCACCAACCAGTGAGATGTTTGGGGATGGAGCTGGAAGGCTTTCCAGACAGTAATCAATATTTAGTAGCTGTTCCTTGAACTGTTGGGAGGTTGCATCTGGTGGCTTATATACAACCACGATGACTAGGTTTTGGTTCTCAATCTTTATTGTTAGAACTTCAACTACATCATTTGTGGTGTTCAGCATCTCCGTGCAGATGAGCGACTCTTTGACATACAGACAAACCTCCTCCTTGTTGTCTATCATATGATGACTCACAGCTGGGGCTTTTGATCATCTGACTGACTCCTTCCGCTGGTTTATCGGTCCAACCCTTTAAAAATTATTGTTATTATATTATAACCATTTCTTTTTGACTGACCTTCTTCTAAGTAGAATACACCAGTGTTGAAATTTTGAAGGTGATGAGAGGCGCATGCCTCTACCCATCACACGGAAACAAACTTAGGGAATGACCTATGTAGCATTGTACATAGGTCACCCACGCATGTAAATAGTCCCATGAATCTTGCACAAGATACATTACCCAAAGCGTTGAAAATTTTAAGCCGATGGAATAAAACGTTCTCGAGTAATAAACGAAAATTTGTGAAAAGCAAATGAAAATGTTCCGAAAAAAATTGTAAAGTCTCTACAATCCAATACGAAAAAATATTGGATATTAATTTTTAAAAAATCCAGTTTGATAAAATTGGCGAAAAAGTTGGCAAATTGGCACCCACACAACCCAAAATTAATACAATACTTCCTATTACACAACTCAAAGTGAGTGACAAGCTGTGTTTAAAAAACAAAAACATTCAATGTAAAAAGTTTGAAGCTGATAAGATCAAACATTATCCATTAACTGATCTGATTCCAACAATGCCATTTTTTTTAACAATGTTAGTAAAGTTTCAACTTATGGGTTATCATCTTTCTCATAGAAAGCATCGTCAATAATACTTTGAAACCAATCAGAAATATTCTTTAGTTACCGAATAAAAAATATTACTATATATTCAATAAAAATTGGGAAATTAAGTCAACCAACAGCAGCGTGAGTCTCGTGTTCAGTTAACAGCAGCGTGAGTCTTGTGTTCAGTTAACAACAGCAGCGTAGTCTCGTGTTCAGTTAACAGCAGCGTGAGTCTTGTGTTCAGTTAACAACAGCAGCGTAGTCTTGTGTTCAGTTAACAACAGCAGCGTGAGTCTTGTGTTCAGTTAACAACAGCAGCGTAGTCTTGTGTTCAGTTAACAACAGCAGCGTAGTCTTGTGTTCAGTTAACAACAGCAGCGTGAGTCTCGTGTTCAGTTAACAACAGCAGCGTGAGCCTTGTGTTCAGTTAACAACAGCAGCGTGAGTCTTGTGTTCAGTTAACAACAGCAGCGTAGTCTTGTGTTCAGTTAACAACAGCAGCGTGAGTCTCGTGTTCAGTTAACAACAGCAGCGTGAGTCTCGTGTTCAGTTAACAACAGCAGCGTGAGCCTTGTGTTCACTTAACAACAGCAGCGTGAGTCTTGTGTTCAGTTAACAACAGCAGCGTAGTCTTGTGTTCAGTTAACAACAGCAGCGTAGTCTTGTGTTCAGTTAACAACAGCAGCGTAGTCTTGTGTTCAGTTAACAACAGCAGCGTGAGTCTTGTGTTCAGTTAACAACAGCAGCGTAGTCTTGTGTTCAGTTAACAACAGCAGCGTGAGTCTTGTGTTCAGTTAACAACAGCAGCGTGAGTCTTGTGTTCAGTTAACAACATCAGCGTAGTCTTGTGTTCAGTTAACAACAGCAGCGTAGTCTTGTGTTCAGTTAACAACAGCAGCGTGAGTCTTGTGTTCAGTTAACAACAGCAGCGTAGTCTTGTGTTCAGTTAACAACAGCAGCGTGAGTCTTGTGTTCAGTTAACAACAGCAGCGTGAGTCTCGTGTTCAGTTAACAACAGCAGCGTGAGCCTTGTGTTCAGTTAACAACAGCAGCGTGAGTCTTGTGTTCAGTTAACAACAGCAGCGTAGTCTTGTGTTCAGTTAACAACAGCAGCGTGAGTCTCGTGTTCAATTAACAACAGCAGCGTGAGGCTTGTGTTCAGTTAACAACAGCAGCGTGAGTCTTGTGTTCAGTTAACAACAGCAGCGTGAGTCTCGTGTTCAGTTAACAACAGCAGCGTGAGTCTTGTGTTCCGTTAACAACAGGTGCGTGAGTCTCGTGTTCAGTTAACAACAGCAGCGTGAGTCTCGTGTTCAGTTAACAACAGCAGCGTGAGTCTTGTGTTCAGTTAACAACAGCAGCGTGAGTCTTGTGTTCAGTTAACAACAGCAGCGTGAATCTTGTGTTCAGTTAACAACAGCAGCGTGAGTCTTGTGTTCAGTTAACAACAGCAGAGTGAGTCTTGTGTTCAGTTAACAACAGCAGCGTGAGTCTTGTGTTCCGTTAACAACAGCAGCGTGAGTCTTGTGTTCCGTTAACAACAGGTGCGTGAGTCTTGTGTTCAGTTAACAACAGCAGCGTGAGTCTTGTATTCAGTTAACAACAGCAGCGTGAGTCTTGTGTTCAGTTAACAACAACAGAGTGAATCTTGTGTTCAGTTAACAACAGCAGCGTGAGTCTCGTGTTCAGTTAACAACAGCAGCGTGAGTCTTGTATTCAGTTAACAACAGCAGCGTGAGTCTTGTGTTCAGTTAACAACAACAGAGTGAATCTTGTGTTCAGTTAACAACAGCAGCGTGAGTCTTGTGTTCAGTTAACAACAGCAGAGTGAGTCTTGTGTTCAGTTAACAACAACAGAGTGAGTCTTGTGTTCAGTTAACAACAACAGAGTGAGTCTTGTGTTGTTAACAACAGCAGAGTGAGTCTTGTGTTCAGTTAACAACAGCAGCGTGAGTCTTGTGTTCAGTTAACAACAGCAGAGTGAGTCTTGTGTTCAGTTAACAACAACAGAGTGAGTCTTGTGTTCAGTTAACAACAACAGAGTGAGTCTTGTGTTCAGCTAACAACATCAGTGGGGAAAATTTAAAGCCAATCAGATGAGTCATTCTCCAGTTGTGGCATTGATTACAAGTTTATTGTTTTTATTATTTAAGGATATCAACAAATTTGCCAGCAAGGAAAAGAAATTTAATAGGCACTATCCCGGCCCTTATGTACTATCCTGGCCCTTATGTACTATCCTGGCCCTTAGGTACTATCCTGGCCCTAAGATACACCAGTCATTAAATACTGAAGTCATTCAGAGCAGGTAAACTGATAATTATTTAACGTGGTTTAACGGAAATATAAAATTCATACTATTTTACATTTATATAAGATGGTCAAATCCGCACCTATAGTACTTTTGAATTTCACTCTCCGCCGCCATCCAATTTTGTTGGCACCTTTTTTGAACAGTTGAAGTTTCGCCACTGAGGATTTTGCAAGTTATCCGAGTCAGTCCAGGATGCTTGGAATGGGTTCAATAACTTTGGTCACAGGGCACGTGAACATTCCAATTGTTCCAAGAATTTGGTCCTTGTTACCCTACACAAGAGTTGAAAATTTGAAGCCGACTGGATGAGACGTTCTCGAGTTATGGAGGTAAAAATAAATGTTGGATTAAGTAAAAAACAAGAAAAAATATCAGGCAACCTTTTAAAGGTTCCTTCGAGGATACCTAAAAATAATCTAGTCAAAAAAAAAAAACTATGGGTAATCAACCAGGTAATTTGGGTTATCCTAGTTTAAATTCTACATAATTTACTGTATAAAAACCCTTGTGGAAGTCTCAGATGATGAAGCCTAAATAATGAAAAAGCTTACTTTTCATACATGTTAATGAACGACTTATTTGGAGAAGAACCAGGTGTTGTATTTATGGGTTATCCAGTTTTTAACATCTCTACATCAACACCCTCACCACTAGCATCACTTAGTCAAGGACTGGGCGGCGGGGGCGTTGACCCCTGGAACCCCCCCAGGCAGACCGACACTACTACGACCACCACCAGCACCACCTTCATCAAGTGCACTCCATCTCCAGGTTTACATCGGTATCGTCGCGAAATCATATACGTACTCAGCGAACCTTTCCAGAATCAACAACACAACCCAGGAAGATGATAGGCTTGTCAGCTGGCTTGTGTGTCAGGGTTTCAGTTGGTTTGTGAGTCATGGTATCAGCTGGTTCTGAGTCAGGGTTTCAGCAGGTTTGTGAGTCAGGGTTTCAGCAGGTTTGTGAGTCAGGGTTTCAGCAGGTTTGTGAGTCAGGGTTTCAGCAATTTTGTGAGTCAGGGTTTCAGCAGGTTTGTGAGTCAGGGTTTCAGCTCTCTACTTGTCATGGTATCAGCTGGCTGCTTGTGAGTCATGGTATCAGCTGGCTGCTTGTGTGTCATGGTATCAGCTTGGCTGCTTGTGTGTCATGGTATCAGCTGGTTGCTTGTCTCATGGTATCAGGTGGCCGCTAGTGTCATGGTATCAGCTGGCTGCTAGTATCATGGTATCAGCTGGCTGTTAGTGTCATGGTATCAGCTGGCTGCTAGTGTCATGGTATCAGCTGGCTGCTAGTGTCATGGTATCAGCTGGCTCCTTGTGTGTCATGGTATTAGCTGGCTGCTAGTGTCATGGTATCAGCTGGCTGCTAGTGTGTCATGGGACGTTGCTTGACCACAAGGTGCCCTCTGAGGAGCTAACATGCTCGACTTCCTCAGTGATAGTCAACTGGTTTGCACTTCCTGAGGAACCAGTATATACAGCTACCACCACCACCACCACCACCATCATTATTGTTACGGCCCCCTATCTAACAATGGTAGTTAGGTAATTACCTCACCGGCCGGCAGTCAAGGGGTTACGTCATCAGACCTGATGTTTGACTGCCGGGCCGGCTTGACTGACAGTGTCATCGAGACTCTCCCCTAGTCAACACTGGAGAGTCCACCAGCTCACTGATACACTACTGGAGTTCGCCAGGCAGACCTGCTTGAGAGTTGTAGACTTTCGCAGTGTGGTGCTGGTGACAGGTCTACAGTGCTAACGAGACTCCCATATACAACACTGGAGAGTTCACCAGCTCCCTGATACACCTAGGGAGTGTACGAGACTCTCCCATATACACTGCTGGAGAGTGTCAGCGAGACTCTCCCCTATACCACACTGGAGAGTTCACTAGCTCCCTGATACACCTGGGAGTGTTCAACAGACAGACCTGGAGATTGACTCTTCGTGCTGGTGACGGCCTTAGACTATCTACTGGCTTATTCACCGTACCGACTGTGTTCCTGAGACTATGTACCTGAAAATGTTACGGCCCCCTATCTAACAATGGTAGTTAGGTAATTACCTAACTACCATTGTTAGATAGGGGGCCGTAACAATTATCAACCACCGTAGCCAACCACTGCCACGTAATAGAACCACTACTACCCACAACCAATATCAGCCGACCATCAGAATTACTGACCACCACCACCACCACTACTACCTCCTACAACCCTTGCTAACCAGTTACCACAACTAACCCACCAGCAGCATACACCATCAACCACCAACACCAACATTAGATGTATTTCGGTAGCTGCACGATCCGAGAAAGATATCCCAGTGTTGCATAACCCCAGCCCCCTGTGCCTCAATGCACGCGACTGGAATAGTGCAGAGTGCGGCACAAATTGATAATGCAATTAAAAATTAGTGCTGAAAAAAATGAAGGGAATCGGAAGAGGTATTCACAAGTCATCATATGGAAATTAATATCCAAATTACTTCAATAAAAATTGTAAATCAGGACATAAACAGACCAAATCTAATTCATATCTTTCAAAACGACCAGTATCCTAAAATACACAAGCACATTAAGCTTGAAGCCGTTCAGATGTTGCGCTGTCAAATATATATAATCAGCATAAAAGAGTTGAAGCTAATCAGAAGCGACACTCAGAATTTATTACATAAAAGACAGTATTTCAATATTTTCAATTTCTTACCCACCAAAAATAAAAAATTGTAACCTACACAAGCCAAAGTCAATGTACGCTTTTCTTTAAGTAAGAGTGATAAGCTTTTAGGAAAGTAAAAACACTACAAAACATCTGTTTTGCATTTTTCCCTGTTTTCTTTTCTCATTAATATTCTATTTAAAATTCGCCTAAAAGAAACTTAATAGGTACTATGTTGGCCCTACGATGGATACTATCCTGGCCCTACAATGGATACTATCCTGGCCCTACGATGGGTACTATCCTGGCCCTACGATGGGTACTATCCTGGCCCTACGATGGGTACTATCCTGGCCCTAGGATGGGTACTATCCTGGCCCTAGGATGGGTACTATCCTGGCCCTACGATGGGTACTATCCTGGCCCTACAATGGCCCTAAGATGCATCAGTCATTAAATACCGAGTCATTGAGAAGAATTAAATTTAAATATATTTAACATGATTCAACGAGAATAAAAAATTAACAATATTTCACACATGAAATTGTCAAATCTGAACTTAAACTGCTGAATGTCACTCTCCTCTGTCGTCGATTTTTTAAGCACCTGTTTTGAACAATTGAAACTCTACCACTGAGGATTTTGGAAGTTATGTGAGCTATTCCAGAATGCTGGAAATATATTCAACAACTTTGGTCATAGAGTACGTGAACATGCTAATTGTTCCAAGAATTTGGTCCTCGTTACCGTACGCCAGTGTTGAAAAATTAAAGCCGATTGCGTGAGGCGTTCTTGAGTTATTTACGAAGTAAAATAGAAAAGTTGGAGGAAGAACAAATAAAAAAAATACTTAGATAATCTTTTAAAGGTCCTCCTTCGTGGATACCTGAATAACTCAGACCCTACACCACCTTCACCCCTACCAAAATTGACTACCACCACTACCCCTACTAACCCACTGAGACCATTACACTGCCATCCCCTATCACGACCAACTTCGTGTCAATATTTTGTCCCTTGAAAAATATCTGCCGTGGCTCAAAGCAAGGGTATAAACCAGATTCCAACCCTGTTAAGCAACGTCATGAGTTTTGATCGTGGATTCAGTCTTTGGGCAGCCAGCAAACAACCTGTACACTTAATGTGCAAATTATTGCACTATATTTCACGAACCCGTGTGGCTTATACAGCGCAAGGCCCAGTAGAGGCTCGATCCTCCGGTCGCTAACCGCCGCCCGGTCTCTTGACCAGTCAAGACTGTTGCACTATGATGCAGGTTGAGCCAGGAGTCTATGACTCATCCACTATCGTGCAAGATGGGCCACGTATATATAGTTCATTTAACACACCGCTCTTACATATGACAGTAGTATATAAAATAACTAATGTCTTTAGGTACAACTATACCCAATGAGGCCTAACATAGACCTGTGTGACCTATGTACTTCTGTCTTGCGTAACGCTCACAATAAACTAGCCACTCAGGCGGCACAGTTTTAGCTTCGACTAGTCTACAAGTATCTCTGAGAGTCTGCACAACTAGCTGAAGAAGAGCTAACCATAGTAACTCTCACGTCTTGCATCATTGTAGACTTGAAAGTGAAAAAATCCAAGAACTTAGGGATAATTCTATTACAAATCATATTCAAGAATGGTATACTGACTAATAATACCAACTTAGCTTACTGTAAACAGCTCCACTATCATTGTTACTTCGTTAACCAAAGAAACGTTAGGGCAAGACTTTCTGGATATATTGTGTGTGGAATGTGTTGACTAACGCCCACGAGATGAGTTTAGGGTGCATAATGAAGTTCAGCCATCAGTGAGCATGACTACTACTACCTCTATCACCCAGCAGCAGCACCTCAGTAACGGTAGTGGTGACGGTGAGAGACTAGCGGGCCGGCACACTGGCGCCAGGCACCACCTCTCCCCTGCCTTCTCACTGCTTCAGCTCTACCATGAACGGCTCCATCGAACGGAAGAAAGTTCCCAGGGGAAGGGAAGAGAACTGTGCGTACGTACATTCTTCCCCAACACAGGTCACTTGCCTTCCAGCTCTCCCCAGAGTGGCAGTAATCTCATCATCAAACTCTCACACAGACTAGGATGGCCGCAGCGGGTGCATCCAACATTGACACACGTTCATACATGTTTCTGAACGGCTTGAGGCGTTTCCTGACGTACTGGAAATTTTAGCTCCAGTATGCATATTAATAACAGAACTAATGTCATACTGCGAAGAAACACAAATTTCATATGAAACTTCCTCTTTACACTGCATTTTAGGGAAAATATTGGACATGACGACGCCCATTATATGAAGCACCTGATGTGATTTTTTATCACTCTCCTTAATAAAAATTCATTTATCGTTGTTCATAAATTTCCGTATCTGAAAAATTCTTTTAATTTACTAAGTGCATTTATAAACGTCACATGAAGTATAACAGAATCAGTATGTATTCCTGTTTTATGCCAGTATTTACACGAGCATATGTATAATTTACAACGTTTTAGATTATGATATCGTGGTGAGGGATGGATAGCATGGATAGTGAGAACATTCAAGACAAGAGATGCCAAGAAAATGATGATCCTTTTTAAATCACTTGTTCTCTCTAGGCTGGAATACTGCTGTACACTGACATCCCCATTCAAGGCAGGTGAAATTGCAGATCTAGAGAATGTACAGAGAATCTTTACTGCACATATAAGTTCCATCAAACACCTTAACTACTGGGAACGCCTGGAAGCACTTGACTTGTACTCACTGGAGCACAGGCGAGAGAGATACATCATAATCTACTCCTGGAAAATCCTAGAGGGACTGGTCCCTAATCTGCACACAGAAATCACTCCCTACGAAAGCAAAAGACTTGGCAGGCGATGCAACATACCCCCCAATGAAATGTAGGGGCGCCATTAGTACACTAAGAGAAAACACAATAAGTGTCCGGGGCCCAAGACTGATCAACAGCCTCCCACCAGCCATAAGGGGAATTACCAATAGACCCTTGGATGTCTTCAAGAGGGAGCTGGACAGATACCTAAAGTCAGTGTCGGATCAGCCGGGCTGTGGTTCGTACGTTGGACTACGTGCGGCCAGCAGTAACAGCCTGGTTGATCAGGCCCTGACCACCAGCGGCCCTCATCCAGGCTACAGCTGTCCTTGTTAGCTCATACCTTCTGATATATTAACACTGTTCAATAGTTTTGCTTGCTGGAACCCTGGTCAGTCTGCTCTTTAATACAGTGGAAAAGACTGGTTATTAAGTGGTCTTGGTGGTATCTACTGTAAGTTCTGTGTTTCTTATCTTTAAATAGTTTATTTTTCTTTAATTTCATTTACTGATTACTGTATCAATTCATGATGAACTACACCGATGTGAAACATCTGGGTGTCGTCTTTATTTGGTAGATGTTTCGCCTCCCAGTGGCTTTATTAACACGCAGGACTGTAGAAAAGGAGGTAATCAGTCCCTCAGCCTCGTAGAATTATATAAGTAAACAGTAGAAAGTGAGGTAATCAGTCCCTCAACCTAGGAGCAGATTGATAAATTAGACACATGTACAACACTTGGGTATCTTTGAGGAAAAGTTTCGCCACACAGTGGTTTTATCAGTCCATACAAAGAAGAATGGTGAAGATCAGGATTAGTTTGAGGTAATCAGTCCCTCAGCCTTGAGTCGATTTTATCAGTCCATCAATCTTGAAAAGAAAACAGCATATGTGCAAAGAAGTGGCTTATATACTGTAGACAGGTGAGGTGAAGCAGTCGTAGGTGGTGTCACACTTGACAAATCCAAATGTGGAAGTAGGTCATGCATAAAGGTTAGGCAAGTGAAGAATTCCCTGTATTAAGATCCCAAGATGTTGCTGTGTCTGACAGCAATGTAGATAAATGATTCAGAGAACAGACAAGTTGATAAATTAGACATGTGCAACACTTGGGTATCTTTATTGAGGAAGCGTTTCCTCAATAAAGATATCCAAGTGTTGCATATGTGTCTAATTTATCAATTTGTCGGTTCTCTGAACCATTTATCTAGAAGCAGGTGTTGGAGCACCGTAATCTTGATGACTGAAGCAGAGGCAGGAAGACTGACGCTTATATACTTTAATCAGATTAAGGTGAGCAGATGAAGCATTGTCACTGGTATGTGGGGACCCACCAGTGGACGTATGTCATGACCAAGAGCTGGACCAGAGGTTAGCAAGCAGGTTGGGGAGGTGTCCTCTGTACCATGATTCCATATGTTCCTGTGTCTGACAAGTATCATTACATCAGTGGTATACCTGCCTAGCACGGGCTTGATGCACAAGTATCATTACATCAGTGGTATACCTGCCTAGCACGGGCTTGATGCACAAGTATCATTACATCAGTGGTATACCTGCCTAGCACGGGCTTGATGCACAAGTATCATTACATCAGTGGTATACCTGCCTAGCACGGGCTTGATGCACAAGTATCATTACATCAGTGGTATACCTGCCTAGCACGGGCTTGATGCACAAGTATCATTACATCAGTGGTATACCTGCCTAGCACGGGCTTGATGCACAAGTATCATTACATCAGTGGTATACCTGCCTAGCATGGGCTTGATGCAGTGCTCCTTCTTTCTTTTTATGTTCTTACAATACCGACAAGTTGATGACTTACACATGTGCAACATGTGCCTTCATCTGACGCACGGTGCTCAACACTTATTCCTAGGCTGAGGGACTGATCACCTCCTCTTCTACAGTCTTCCGTTTATGTCTCTCTTGTGTATTAATAAAGCCACCTGGTGGCGAAACGTCTACCAGAGAGTCCCAGATGTTGCACATGTGTCTAATTCATCATCTAGTCGCTACTATGACTGCTTCTGCTGCTGCTGCTTCCATGGCTGTGTTGCTGCTCTTGTGACTGTTGTGCTACTGCTGCTGTGGCTGTTGTGTTGCTGCTGCTGTAACTGCTGTCTTGCTGCTGTTGTTGTGTGGCTGCTGCTGTGCTGTTGTGTTCTTGCTGCTGCTGTGGTTGTTGTGTTGCTGTGGTTGTTTTGTTGCTGCTGCTGTTGCTGTTGTGTGTCTGCTGCTGTGGCTGTTGTGTTGCTACTGCTGCTGTGGCTATTGTGTTACTGCTTCTGCTGTTTGGCTACTGTTGTGCTGTTGTGTTGCTACTTCTGCTGTGTCTATTGTGTTGCTGCTGCTGCTGTTGTGTGGCTGCTTCTGTGGCTGTTGTGTTGCTACTGCTGCTGTGGCCGTTGTGTTGCTGCTGCTGTTGTGGTCGTTGTGTGGCTGCTGCTGTGGCTTTTGTGTTGCTGTTTATGCAACCTCTGTTGCTGTTTATGCAACCTCGGTTGCTCTTTATGCAACCTCTGTTGCTGTTTATGCAACCTCTGTTGCTGTTGTTCATTACCTTTGTGAATGTCAGCCAGTTTCCGATTAAGTTACCAGCTGCACCTTACATGCTCATGTCCTGTGAGAGGCGATCCTCTCTCCACCCACCCCTGCAAACTCACGACTGTCAGCCACATCAGTGGAGCTCACGACTGTCAGCCACATCAGTGGAGCTCACGACTGTCAGCCACATCAGTGGAGCTCACGACTGTCAGCCACATCAGTGGAGCTCACGACTGTCAGTAACATCAGTGGAGCTCACGACTGTCAGTCACATCAGTGGAGCTCACGACTGTCAGCCACATCAGTGGAGCTCACGACTGTCAGCCACATCAGTGGAGCTCACGACTGTCAGCCACATCAGTGGAGCTCACGACCGTCAGTCACATCAGTGGAGCTCACGACTGTCAGCCACATCAGTGGAGCTCACGACTGTCAGCCACATCAGTGGAGCTCACGACTGTCAGCCACATCAGTGGAGCTCACGACTGTCAGTCACATCAGTGGAGCTCACGACTGTCAGCCACATCAGTGGAGCTCACGACTGTCAGCCACATCAGTGGAGCTCACGACTGTCAGCCACATCAGTGGAGCTCACGACCGTCAGTCACATCAGTGGAGCTCACGACTGTCAGCCACATCAGTGGAGATCACGACTGTCAGCCACATCAGTGGAGCTCACGACTGTCAGCCACATCAGTGGAGCTCACACTGTCAGTCACATCAGTGGAGCTCACGACTGTCAGCCACATCAGTGGAGCTGACGACTGTCACCACATCAGTGGACTCAGACTGTCAGCCACATCAGTGGAGCTCACGACTGTCAGCCACATCAGTGGAGCTCACGACTGTCAGTCACATCAGTGGAGCTCACGACTGTCAGCCACATCAGTGGAGCTCACGACTGTCAGCCACATCAGTGGAGCTCACGACTGTCAGCCACATCAGTGGAGCTCACGACCGTCAGTCGCATCAGTGGAGCTCACGACTGTCAGCCACATCAGTGGAGCTCACAACTGTCAGCCACATCAGTGGAGCTCACGACTGTCAGCAACATCAGTGGAGCTCACTACTGTCAGTCACATCAGTGGAGCTCACGACTGTCAGCCACATCAGTGGAGCTGACGACTGTCAGCCACATCAGTGGATCTCACGACTGTCAGCCACATCAGTGGAGCTCAGGACTGTCAGCCACATCAGTGGAGCTCACGACTGTCAGTCACATCAGTGGGACTCACGACTGTCAGGCACATCAGTGGGACTCACGACTGTCAGGCACATCAGTGGGACTCACGACTGTCAGGCACATCAGTGGGACTCACGACTGTCAGGCACATCAGTGGGACTCACGACTGTCAGGCATATCAGTGGAGCTCACGACTGTCAGTCACATCAGTGGGCCTCACGACTGTCAGGCACATCAGTGGGACTCACGACTGTCAGGCACATCAGTGGAGCTCACGACTGTCAGCCACATCAGTGGAGCTCACGACTGTCAGCCACATCAGTGGAGCTCACGACTGTCAGCCACATCAGTGGAGCTCACGACTGTCAGTAACATCAGTGGAGCTCACGACTGTCAGCCACATCAGTGGAGCTCACGACTGTCAGCCACATCAGTGGAGCTCACGACTGTCAGCCACATCAGTGGAGCTCACGACTGTCAGCCACATCAGTGGAGCTCACGACTGTCAGCCACATCAGTGGAGCTCACGACTGTCAGTCACATCAGTGGAGCTCACGACTGTCAGCCACATCAGTGGAGCTCACGACTGTCAGCCACATCAGTGGAGCTCACGACTGTCAGCCACATCAGTGGAGCTCACGACTGTCAGTCACATCAGTGGAGCTCACGACTGTCAGCCACATCAGTGGAGCTCACGACTGTCAGCCACATCAGTGGAGCTCACGACTGTCAGCCACATCAGTGGAGCTCACGACTGTCAGTCACATCAGTGGAGCTCACGACTGTCAGCCACATCAGTGGAGCTCACGACTGTCAGCCACATCAGTGGAGCTCACGACTGTCAGCCACATCAGTGGAGCTCACGACTGTCAGTCACATCAGTGGAGCTCACGACTGTCAGCCACATCAGTGGAGCTCACGACTGTCAGCCACATCAGTGGAGCTCACGACTGTCAGCCACATCAGTGGAGCTCACGACCGTCAGTCACATCAGTGGAGCTCACGACTGTCAGCCACATCAGTGGAGCTCACGACTGTCAGCCACATCAGTGGAGCTCACGACTGTCAGCCACATCAGTGGAGCTCACGACTGTCAGCCACATCAGTGGAGCTCACGACTGTCAGTTACATCAGTGGAGCTCACGACTGTCAGCCACATCAGTGGAGCTCACGACTGTCAGTCACATCAGTGGAGCTCACGACTGTCAGCCACATCAGTGGAGCTCACGACTGTCAGCCACATCAGTGGAGCTCACGACTGTCAGCCACATCAGTGGAGCTCACGACCGTCAGTAACATCAGTGGAGCTCACGACTGTCAGCCACATCAGTGGAGCTCACGACTGTCAGCCACATCAGTGGAGCTCACGACTGTCAGCCACATCAGTGGAGCTCACGACTGTCAGTCACATCAGTGGAGCTCACGACTGTCAGCCACATCAGTGGAGCTGACGACTGTCAGCCACATCAGTGGAGCTCACGACTGTCAGCCACATCAGTGGAGCTCACGACTGTCAGCCACATCAGTGGAGCTCACGACTGTCAGTCACATCAGTGGGACTCACGACTGTCAGGCACATCAGTGGGACTCACGACTGTCAGGCACATCAGTGGGACTCACGACTGTCAGGCACATCAGTGGGACTCACGACTGTCAGGCACATCAGTGGGACTCACGACTGTCAGGCATATCAGTGGAGCTCACGACTGTCAGTCACATCAGTGGGCCTCACGACTGTCAGGCACATCAGTGGGACTCACGACTGTCAGGCACATCAGTGGAGCTCACGACTGTCAGTCACATCAGTGGAGCTCACAACCGTCAGTCACATCAGTGGAGCTCACAAACGTCAGGCACATCAGTGGGACTCACGGCTGTCAGATACATCAGTGGGATTCACGACTGTCAGGCACATCACTAGGACTCACAACTGTCAGACACCGTACAGTATTTTCCGGCGTATAAGGCACACCTTTTTTTCCCCCCAAAAAAAAAAAATCTTGAAAAATCAGCCAACGCCTTATATGCTGAAGGTCAGGGTCAAGGTCAGGCTTTGGGTTACGCTTTAGCGTAAAGTAAGAAGGTAATTAGCCCTTGAATATGATTACTTATTTACCGTTATGATACTTCTGTCGTGCGCCTTATATGCCGGAAAATAGGGTACATACCCGAGTGTCTTATACAGTCAGTGGTGGCTTTTGTCTAGTATTAATACAACTCCTGCAGCACCTGGGTCAGCATGGAAGAGCCAGTTATAGGTGAGATAAGATCATTATTATTATTATTATTATTATTATTTTAATCAAAACTAAGCGCTAAACCCACAAGGATAATACAGTGCTGCAGGGTAGGGTGTGCAAACTTGTAATATGCTTGATCTGAAACTAGCAGAGGTGGAGAGTGTAACGGAGGGAGAGTTAGTAAGGGCTGAGAGGAGTGCCAGAAGAAGTGCCATGTTAAAAAGTCAAAGAGAGAGAGGTAAGTCCAGCTGGCTGGTTCTGAACTGCTTCTCACACTGTCTAGAGTTCACCACTGCATAAAACACAACTTGGTAGTGTCTCTTCTTATTCTCAGTGGTCCCTCTATATCTCAGTGACTAGTTTACTTAGTTTAGATACATGCGGTCGAGCACACTAATAGTCTGACAGATCAGGCTGCGGAGACGATGATCCTCAGAGCCATCAAGAAGTAAACTTCAGACAGAGACGAGGTTATATCTGAGTTTACATTGCTATAACATCAAGAGTTTACATTGCTATACCATCAAGAGTTTACATTGCTATACCATCAATGTCACTTGAAATTATCATGATTATTATTATTTTGATATACAGGTATCATGCTCACCAGGAAACGTTACAGTCATAAGAATAATACAACGTATGCACTTCAGCATTAAAAGAATATCCTTCAAGGGGAGTGCCTAGAGGCTGGTGAAGGGCTCTTGATCCAAGGAACTGAAGTTAACCTCCATTTGGATCGTACCTAATTACCTCCCATTTTCCAGGATCTGGTTGTCTTCAAGAGTAAGCTTGGTAAATTCCTGAAGTCAATTCCCGATCAGTCAGGCTGTGGTGCATGCACTGGACTAAGGGAGGCGGGCACCAATAACCTGGTTGATCATACCAGCAACCACGAGGCCTGGTCTGGGACCAGGCCGTGGGGGCGGTGACCCCCGGAAGCGAATACAGGTAATAAGCAGGTAGATGGCGCCTTCAGTGATGTTACTGATGTTGAAGTGATTGTCGAGTGTCTCAATGTGTACTCCCAGTACATTGTACGCCCAGTACACTGTACGCCCAGTACACTGTACGCCCAGTACACTGTACGCCCAGTACACTGTACGCACAGTGTGTACGCACAGTACAGTGTACACTGTGGACGCACAGTACTGTGTACGTCCAGTACATTGTATGCACAGTACACTGTGTACACACAGTACATTGTGTACACAGTACATTAGTTAGGAATACTTAATAGTCAGCAGGGACAATATTCAGGGTGCGCTCGCACGCGCCACACACACACACACACACACACACACACATACACACACACACACACACACACACACACACAGTACAATGTGTCCACGTGCAGAAAGCAGGAAACAGGTGTGACGCGATCATTGGAATACCCCTGAAGCAGCAACTGGTATTCATCAACATGCTTTACTACAAAACTTATCCAACGAATAATATTGTAAGAATACCTGTAGAAGAGAACCTCAAGACCACAACATTAAGAAAACCATAAGAGGTTTTTTGTGAGGCTTGTAATGCCGAAGACGCCAAGGACACAGCGTATTTCCAGTCACAAAAACAACGGTCGTTTAAAAATTCATAGATGTCCCGTAGCTCGGTTGATAACGCACTCAGCTCACACACACTGAGGTCCGTGGTTCGATCCCCGGTACGGGTGAAAACACTGGGGAGTGTTTCCCTAAGACACCTGCTGTCCCTGTTCACCTAGCAGTAATTAGGTACCTGGGTGTTAGCCGAATGGTGTGGGTCGCATCCTGGGACCAAAATTGACCTAATTTGCCCGAAATGCACCGCATAACAAGGGGCTTTCTATACCACTGATGTCAGCTTATGTCACTGATGTCAGCTAGGTCTGTATAAGTTCTAGTATATTCTTGTAGAAATGAAGCTGATTATTATTATTATTATTATTATTATTATTATTATTATTATTATTATTATATTGGGAAAGCTTAACTCAGAGAATTAATGCTGCAGTTAACACTGTGCGAGTTTTTTCTGTATTGAGATATTGATATGCAGAATGGCAAGAAGTGTGCGACTGCCAGACATACATCATGATAGCAGACATTTATGACCCGCAACACAAGGTCCCACAACAGTTAGGTTGTCCTTCAAGGTTCTGATGATCGTGTAAGTACTGCCATCATTACCCACTGCTGCTCTTTAACAAAGCTACAACAATTATAACAAGACTCATAACTCACCAAACTGTGTAAGAATAAATGATTAACTGATTTTTTTTGCATTGATGTTCACTCCAACAAAACATTGGCAGTGTTTAATGTTGATTTATATTGTGTACAAGGGCAGGTTTTTGAGGCAGTATTATTATTATTATTTTTAGTAGTAGTAGTAGTAGCAGCAGCAGAAGCTTTAGTAGTAGTAGTAGTAGTAGAATGAATTATTATTATTATTATTATTATTATTATTTTTAGTAGTAGTAGTAGCAGCCGCAGAAGCTTTAGTAGTAGTAGTAGAATGAATTATTATTATTATTATTATTATTATTATTATTATTATTATTATTATTATTATTATCAGCAGCAGCCGCAGCAACACTGGTAGCAGTAGTGATTAATAATAATAATAATAATATTATTATTATTATTAGCAGCAGCAACATTGGTAGTAGCAGTAGTTATTATTCTTATTATTATTATTATTATATTTAGTGTCAAGTGCTAAACCCGTAGAGATCACACAGCTCGTGGAGAACAGGAATTAAAGAGACATAATCTTATTTTCAAGGGTAGAGTGGCATTAATTCCAGGCATCAACAAGCCTTCAACATCAAAGCTCCTCTTGCTCCTTCGACGTAGTTGACGTGGCATTAATCTTTAATAGTTAACTCTGAACAAGGTGAGGTTAGGCTAACCTAGTTTTGGTATAAAGTGCAAAATTAAAAAAAAAATACATAGCACTTGACTACATGTCAATATATGTAAACTAACCTTGCAAGAATTTTAGTTGCACATAAAATCAATTGGACAGACTCAGAGATCTGTTTGATTTTCTTTGATTCTGAAAATGTGGTATGAAATGTTTTTGTTCCACAAATATATTTTGGTTGTCCTTGCTTGCTGCACACGTCCTGCCAGCTGGAAGGTATCTCTATTTTTTAATATTTCATAACGTGTGTCTGTGATGACTGTGGTTTTTATTTGGTTTATGCTTGGTTTTGAAGAAGAACCTTACAGATAATATGCTTATGTTTATTTACACGCTGGGTTTAATATTTCTTTACAAGCTGGGTTTAATATTTTTTTTCAAGCTGGGTTTAATATTTTTTTTACAAGCTGGGTTTAATATTTTTTTTCAAGCTGGGTTTAATATATTTTTACAAGTTGGGTTTAATATTTCTTTACAAGCTGGGTTTAATATTTCTTTACAAGCTGGGTTTAATATTTCTTTACACACTGGGTTTAATATTTCTTTACACGTTGGGTTTAATCCTCATTCACACGTAATGGTTAATCTTCATTAACAGGCTGGGTTTAGTCTTCACTTCACATAAGCTCTTCCTTAGACTTCTAGACAACAATATTACTTCCAGGATTAATTCAACATTAATAATATAATTTTGCTCCACGTGGCCTCAGAGTCTCAATATTCACGTCTCACTCCAATTTTGAAATATTTTTAGATCAGTTACAGCTAACACCAACCATTAACATGCTGTCGGTGGCTGCGAGATCGGAGGAAGGTATCCCCGTATCCCATAAACCAGAGATCGGAGGAAGGTATCCCCGTATCCCATAAACCAGAGATCGGAGGAAGGTCTCCCCGTATCCCATAAACCAGAGATCGGAGGAAGGTATCCCCGTATCCCATAAACCAGAGATCGGAGGAAGGTCTCCCCGTATCCCATAAACCAGAGATCGGAGGAAGGTATCCCGTATCCCATAAACCAGAGATCGGAGGAAGGTCTCCCGTATCTCATAAACCAGAGATCGGAGGAAGGTATCCCCGTATCCCATAAACCAGAGATCGGAGGAAGGTATCCCCGTATCCTATAAACCAGAGATCGGAGGAAGGTCTCCCCGTATCCCATAAACCAGAGATCGGAGGAAGGTATCCCCGTATCCTATAAACCAGAGATCGGAGGAAGGTATCCCCGTATCTCATAAACCAGAGATCGGAGGAAGGTATCCCCGTATCCCATAAACCAGAGATCGGAGGAAGGTATCTCCGTATCCTATAAACCAGAGATCGGAGGAAGGTCTCCCCGTATCCCATAAACCAGAGATCGGAGGAAGGTCTCCCCGTATCCCATAAACCAGAGATCGGAGGAAGGTATCCCCATAAACCAGGCAACATAAATTTGTGCAAAATAAATTTATAAGTCAGTTAAATAATAACACTGGAGATTTGAGGTCAACCAAAAGACATTCTCTAGTTATTACACAGAGACAAGTATTCGAAAGGACTCCAGCACTTTAGGTTTGAAGCCACTCGGAGGCTGCATTCTCAAGATATCGTGGCTGAACGTTTTAACCCGGCTGAATGAGGCAGTCACATATCGAATAAAATCAAATGTTCCAATTCTCCCATTTTTTAATGAAATTCACAGCCCAAAATCTATCCAAGTCTTTTCCTAACAAGATACACCAACGATTAAGGTTTGAAGCTGATCAAAAATAGGCAATTCAAAATAAAAAATCAGTGCTAAGCTTTCTTTTAGAACACAGCAGTGCTAAAAGTCTGAAGACCACAAGATGAATTCTCCAATTCTTGCAGAGTCTAACAATTACAAATTTGTTGACTTTATTAGTAAAATTAAAAAAAAATTGCTAAATCAAAAAGACATCATTCTTTTCATAAGATACATTAGCCATTAAAGATGAAGTCATTCAAAAAAACATAGCATTTTATAATACCATTTTAAAAATAAAATTGGCAGATTAGCACCCGAACACTCCAATAACAATCCAAACTTTCTTCTTAGTAAGATACACCAGTCTAGAAAGTTTGAAGCCTACCGGAAGAAGCATTTTCAAGTAATCGCATTAAAACCAAAATCAATACTTTCATAAACCTTCTCCTTATTACAGTTCACCAGAATTTAAAATTTGAAGCATATCGGATGATGCATTCTCAAGGAAATAAAGAATTAGGCATCCACTTACAGGTACCCCTCCCCCCCATTCAGGGAAAATTAGTGCCAAAACTTGCCCCTCGCGATAGTTACCAAAAAAAAAAAAAATTTAATAAGAGCATGACACAGCTGAAAGGTAAACACACTTTAATATAATTTTCAAATGATTATCTTAACCCGTTATAGAAATGAGATCAAGAGAGCAGTAAAAAGGAACCAAATTTCAACTAATTGGCTCTAGAATTTCTCCCAGGTAGGTATTAGTAAGTTTAATGAGTAGAGTTAGAAAGCGTGTCTGTCTTACGACTAGCGGACGGGGGATCGAGCTTCCACCACTCCTTGAATGACCCTCACGGGTTTTACAGCTTCACAAAGTATCTCTCGGGTATTAGGGAATGTTATGTGGTGGGTTTGTGAAGTTTCTGCTACTTGCTGCTGCTCCATCACACACAATAACGTGAACAAAACTGCTTGCCCACGCAGTGGCGGACCTACATTATCGGGTCCCTGAAGCTTGAACTGTTAAGGGGTCACTTTCCCAACCAGCAACGGCTATACCCTACATCATACTTTCATAACCTTTTTAATGTTTATTTCTACTATTATTTTGTATTGAATTACACTTTATTATTAATATTATTTAAAAAAAAAACTTCTCATACAGTAGAACCAATTTTTTTTTTAGCAATATGGACTAAAGTCGTTTTTGGGGCCCCTCCGGGATTAGGGGGTCCTGAAGCTTGAGGGGCACGTACGTTCCCCAGTCTTTTAATAACATGTTTATTTTTCCACTATAATCTCCTTGTCCATAAATACTGTCGCATTTGCTTTGTCTATTTCGTAAGGTGAAGTCCATGATCTTTCCTTAATTCATGGTATAACTTAAATCTTTGAGGACAATTATGTTGCCCCGAGACTGACATTTTTGGTACAAAACATCGGCCGTTTTCCTAATTAAGTCGTGTGTAAATTCAGTGTTGCAATAACTAAGCAAAAACACAATGAAAACCAGTCAAAACACCAAGAAAATAAGTCAAAACACCAAGAAAACCAGTCAACACATCACGAAAACCAGTCAAAACATCATGAAAACCAGTCAAAACATCATGAAAACCAGTCAAAATATCATGAAAACCAGTCAAAACATCAAGAAAACCAGTCAATACATCATGAAAACCAGTCAAAACATCAAGAAAACCAGTCAATACATCACGAAAACCAGTCAATACATCACGAAAACCAGTCAATACATCATGAAAACCAGTCAAAACATCATGAAAACCAGTCAAAACATCATGAAAACCAGTCAAAACATCATGATAACCAGTCAATACATCACGAAAACCAGTCAAAACATCATGATAACCAGTCAATACATCACGAAAACCAGTCAAAACATCATGAAAACCAGTCAAAACATCATAAAAACCAGTCAATACATCACGAAAACCAGTCAAAACATCATGAAAACCAGTCAATACATCAAGAAAACCAGTCAAAACATCATGAAAACCAGTCAAAACATCATGAAAACCAGTCAAAACATCATGAAAACCTGTCAAAACATCATGAAAACCAGTCTAAACATCATGAAAACCAGTTAAAACATCATGAAAACCAGTAAATACATCACGAAAACCAGTCAATACATCACGAAAACCAGTCAAAACATCATGAAAACCAGTCAAAACATCATAAAAACCAGTCAATACATCACGAAAACCAGTCAAAACATCATGAAAACCAGTCAATACATCAAGAAAACCAGTCAAAACATCATGAAAACCAGTCAATACATCACTAAAACCAGTCAATACATCACGAAAACCAGTTAAAACATCATGAAAACAAGTGAAAATTCCACGAAAACCAGTTAAAACATCATGAAAACCACTCAAAACACCACGAAATAAATATACTTCGTTGGTGTTAAAAATTCTAATTAAATCAGAGCGAGCGGAGATAAGTTGAGTCTGGATACACTGAATAATATTAAGAAAACTTTAGCAACGTTACCTTAAGTTGCCAAGTTAGTTTTGATGCAAAATTTAACATTTGTTTCACTATGGTGGTCCAGGACCACAGCGACCACTCTATGGTGGTCCAGAACAACAGCGACCACTCTATGGTGGTCCAGGAAAACAGCGACCACTCTATGGTGGCCCTGGACCACAGCGACCACTCTATGGTGGTCCAGGACAACAGCGACCTCTGGCTTACCTATGTTGTGCCATTTTTATCTGTGCCTTCACGATGGTGAAGGGCTCTTGATCCAAGGAACTGGAGGTTACCTTTCCTTTCCTTGCGTCGATTCTGCCTCTAATTCCCCAAGGCAGTGTATGACAAGTAAGGGTTTAGCGCTCCCCAGGAAATAAACCTATGCTGAACTCTCAGTTTTATATATAAATACATGTTTTATGTACATAAATGCACACACACATATTACACACACACACACACACACACACACACACACATATATATATATATATATATATATATATGTGTGTGTGTGTGTGTGGTGTTGTGTGTGTGTGTGTGTGTGTGTACTCACCTAGTTGGGGTTGCAGGGGTCGATTCACAGCTCCTGGCTCCGCCTCTTCACTGTACCTCTTCTTAAAGCTATGTATGGACCTTACCTCCACTACATCACTTCCCAGACTATTCCACTTCCTGACAACTCTGTGACTGAAAAAATACTTCCTAACATCCCTGTGGTTCATCTGAGTCTTCAACTTTCAACTGTGACCCCTTGTTGCTGTGTCCCATCTCTGGAACATTCTGTCTCTGTCCACCTTGTCGATTCCTCTCAGTATTTTATATGTCGTTATCATATCCCCCCTATCTCTCCTATCTTCCGGTGTCGTCAGATCGATTTCCCTTAAGCTCTCCTCGTAGGACATACGCCTTAGCTCCGGGACTAGTCTTGTTGCAAATCTTTGCACTTTCTCTAGTTTTTTTACGTGCTTGGCTAGGTGTGGGTTCCAAATTGGTGTGTGTGTGTGTGTGTGTGTGTGTGTGTGTGTGGTGCAGTTACTATTTGTCAAAGGCACTTGTCGATAGACACTTGGCCTGAATTATTTTTTTTTTTTTGTGTGTGTGTGTGTGTGTGCGTGTGTGTGTGCGTATGTGTGTGCGTGTGTGTGTGCGTGTGTGTGTGTATGTGCATATCTGTTTTATGTACAAGGTAAATAACCCCCATTACTTCAGGAAATACAATTTAATAATATAGCTGATAAATGGTGCAGTTGACAGGCTTATCAGAGAACGAAACAGTGTCAGTGTGGTAACAATGGTCGTACCAAGAGTGTTCTCTCAACGCGGTAACAATGACTGCAACAATTTTACTGGGGAAGATAGCGTTACTTCCTCTTAAAAACTTCCGCCTGACACGACTCATTGCGCGCGGCCTTCAAGGTGCTGTTGCCTTGCCTCAAGACGACGTGATTACCCCCCACACGACGACCACACACTCAACTTACGCTACCTGAGACGACGCACCTACCCCCCATTCCCACACACGACGACCACGCACTCACGCTACTTGAGACGACGCACCTACCCCCATCCCCGCACAATGACGACCACGTTCCCAACTTACGCTACCTAAGACGACACATGTACAATATTACAAATCTTAGCCTGATTATCTTCCACCACTGGTAATGGACTGATTATCTTGCAACAAGGGTGATGGATTGACTACATCACACTACCCCTCCACTTCGTCTACTTCGTCTTCCACCAAAGCCGATCTCTCTAAGAGTGTAATTCCTCTCTGTATTCGACTGTCGACGCCTGTAGCGCAGGCGAAACGTTTCGTCAATTAAGATTCCTAATGTTGAACACATGTCTTATGTATCAACTTGTCGGTATACAATACCACTGATATGAAAAGGTACTTGTGCTACAAGCAAGAGGCGACGCACTTACCACTCCCAAAGACAACGACGCCCTCAACAACTTACGCTACCTACGCTACAAACACTGAAAATTTAAAACATAAATTACTGAAGACGGCTTACGAAGAGGCTCTGCTCCTCTACCTTTGACCTTACCTTTGATGAGTTCCGAGAGTTCTTCTACTCCCGGAGTCCGGCCATGGGCCATGCTCGTCTGGTGTTTACCTAGCCAACCAGGCTGTTGCTAATGGTGGCCCGCTTCCCCACATATCCATCACAGCCTGGTTGATTTGGCACCTGGTGAAGGTACTTGTCCAGTTTCCTCTTGACTTCTACACATATCCCAGCAGTTTGAGACCACGGATGTTAATACAAGTAATCTTCTATATAAATAAAAATGTAAATGTTCGTTTGTTCAAAATCTTAAATCTCCGAAAGTTCTTTACCGATTGCTTTGAAAATTTGACACAACGTTGCATTCGAAGATGCGCGTGTTTTTATATACCTATTTGTTTTTTTGAACAGCGTAAAAGCAACACATGGCTATACTAAATATTTTACTACAGAGACGGTGTTTGTTCTAGAGTCGGCAAACCTGACAATCTCTATGAACTGAAGAAATTATGGGAAAAATAGGGTTACGTTCCTAAGAGCCCCAAAAAAGCCAAACTACTTTTTTTAGGCCTCCACATCTTACAAAAATAAAAGTGAATATGTATATATATATATATATATTAGGTAGTAGGTTGGTAGACAGCAACCACCCAGGGAGGTACTACCATCCTGCCAGGTGACTGTGAAACAGAAACCTGAAACTGTTTTACATGATGGTAGGATTGCTGGTGTCTTTTTTCTGTCTCATAAACATGCAAGATTTCAGGTACGTCTTGCTACTTATACTTACACTTAGGTCACACTACGCAAACATGTCCACGTTTATGTATACACACTCATCTGAGTTTTCTTTGATTTTATCTTAATAGTTCTTGTTCTTATTGCTTTTTCCTTTCATATCCATGGGGAAGTGGAATAAGAATCTTTCCTCCGTAAGCCATGCGTGTTGTAAAAGTCAACTAAAATGCCGGGAACAATGGGCTAGTAACCCCTTTTCCTGTATAGCTTACTAAAAAGAAGAAGAAGAAAACCGTCAAAGTGGGATGTTTGAATGTGCGTGGATGTTGTGCGAATGATAAGAAAGAGATGATTGTAGATGTTATGAATGAAAAGAAGCTGGATGTCCTGGCTTTAAGTGAGACAAAGCTGAAGGGGTAGGAGAGTTTCAGTGGGGAGAAATAAATGGGATTAGATCAGGGGTTTCAAATAGAGTTAGAGCTAAAGAAGGAGTGGCAATAATGTTGAATAATCAGTTATGGCAGGTAAAGAAGGAATATAAATGTATAAATTCAAGGATTATGTGGAGTAAAATAAAGGTTGGATGTGAAAAGTGGGTTATAGTAAGTGTTTATGCACCTGGAGAAGAGAGAAGTGTAGAGGAGAGAGAGAATTTTGGGAAATGTTGAGTGAGTGTGTGGGGAGTTTTGAACCAAGTGAGAGAGTAATTGTGGTTGGGGATCTTAATGCTAAAGTGGGTAAAAATGTTGTGGATGGAGTAGTAGGTAAATTTGGGGTGCCAGGGTAAATGTAAATGGGGAGCCATTAATTGAGCTATGTGTAGAAAGAGGTTTGGTAATAAGTAATACATATTTTATGAAAAAGAGGATAAATAAATATACAAGGTATGATATAGCACGTAAGGAAAGTAGTTTGTTGGATTATGTATTGGTGGATAAAAGGTTGATGAGTAGGCTTCAGGATGTACATGTTTATAGATGGGCAACGGATATATCAGATCATTATTTGGTTGTAGCTACAGTTAGGGTAAAAGGTAGATGGGACAAAAGAAAATGGCAACAGCAAGTAAGAGAGAGGTAAAAGTGTATAAACTAAGGGAGGAGGAAGTTAGGGTGAGATATAAGCAACTATTGGCAGAAAGGTGGGCTAGTGCAAGTAGGAGTAGTGGGGGTTGAAGAGAGTTGGGATAGTTTTAAAAATGCAGTATTAGAATGTGGGGCAGAAGTTTGTGGCTATAGGAGGGTGGGTGCAGGAGGAAAGAGGAGTGAGTGGTGGAATGAAGAAGTAAAGGGTGTGATAAAAGAGAAAAAGGTAGCTTATGAGAGGTTTTACAAAACAGAAGTGTTAATAGAAGAGCAGAGTATATGGAGAGTAAAAGAAAGGTGAAGAGAGTGGTGAGAGAGTGCAAAAGAAGAGCGGATGAAAGAATGGGAGAGGCTCTGTCAAGAAATTTTGCTGAAAACAAGAAAAATTTTGGAGTGAGATAAACAAGGTAAGAAAGCCTAGGGAACGAATGGATTTGTCAGTTAAAAACAGAGTAGGGAGTTAGTAGATGGGGAGCTGGAGGTATTGGGTAGATGGCGGGAATATTTTGAGGAACTTTTAAATGTCGATGAAAAAGGGAGGCGGTAATTTCATGTACTGGCCAGGGAGGTACAACATCGTTTAGGAGTGAAGAAGAGCAGGATGTGAGTGTGAGGGAGGTGCGTGAGGCATTACGTAGAATGAAAGGGGTAAAGCAGCTGGAATTGACGGAATCATGACAGAAATGTTAAAAGTAGGGGAGGATATAGTGCTGGAGTGGTTGGTATTTTTGTTTAATAAATGTATGAAAGAGGGAAGGTACCTAGGGATTGGCAGAGAGCATGTATAGTTCCTTTATATAAAGGGAAGGGGATAAAAGAGAGTGTAAAAATTATAGGGGAATAAGTTTACTGAGTATACCAGGTAAAGTGTATGGCAGGGTTATTATTGAAAGAATTAGAGGTAAGACAGAGAGTAGGATTGCAGATGAGCAAGGAGGCTTTAGAGCGGGTAGGGGATGTGTAGATCAAGTGTTTACAGTGAAGCATATATGTGAACAGTATTTAGATAAAGGTAGAGAAGTTTTTATTGCATTTATGGATTTAGAAAAGGCATATGATAGAGTGGATAGGGGACAATGTGGCAAATGTTGCAAGTGTATGGAATAGGTAGTAAGTTACTGAAGGCTGTAAAGAGTTTTTATGAGGATAGTGAGGCTCAGGTTAGGGTGTGTAGGAGAGAGGGAGATTACTTCCGGTAAAAGTAGGTCTTAGACAGGAATGTGTAATGTCACCATGGTTGTTTAATATATTTATAGATGGGGTTGTAAAGAAGTAAATGCTAGGGTGTTGGGGAGAGGGTGGGATTAAATTATGGGGAATTAAATGCAAAATGGGAGTTGACACAGTTACTTTTTGCTGATGATACTGTGCTTATGGGAGATTCTAAAGAAAAGTTGCAAAGGTTAGTGGACGAGTTTGGGAGAGTGTGTAAAGGTAGAAAGTTAAAAGTGAACATAGATAAGAGTAAGGTGATGAGGGTATCAAACGATTTAAATAAAGAAAAATTGGATATCACATTGGAGAGAGGGATTATGGAAGAAGGTAAATGTTTTCAGATATTTGGGAGTTGAGTGTCAGCGGATGGGTTTATGAAGGATGAGGTTAACCATAGAATTGATGAAGGAAAAAAGGTGAGTGGTGCATTGAGGTATCTGTGGAGACAAAGAACGTTATCCATGGAGGCAAAGAAGGAATGTACGAAAGTATAGTGGTACCAACACTCTTATATGGGTGTGAAGCATGGGTTGCAAATGCTGCAGCGAGGAGGAGGCTGGAGGCAGTGGAGATGTCCTGTCTAAGGGCAATGTGTGTGTAAATATTATGCAGAAAATTCGGAATGTGGAAATTAGGAGAAGGTGTGGAGTTACTAAAAGTATTTGTCAGAGGGCTGAAGAGGGTTGTTGAGGTGGTTTGGTCATTTAAGAGAATGGATCAAAGTAGAATGACTTGGAGAGCGTATAAATCTGTAGGGAAGGAAGGCGGGTAGGGGTCGTCCTAGAAAGGTTGGAGGGAAGGGTAAAGGAGGTTTTGTGGGCGAGGGCTTGGACTTCCAGCAAGCATGTGTGAGCGTGTTAGATAGGAGTGAATGGAGACGAATGATTTTGGGACATGACGATCTGTTGGAGTGTGGGCAGGGTAACATTTTGTGAAGGGATTCAGGGAAACCAGTTAATTGATTTAATTGGACTTGAGTCCTGGAAATGGGAAGTACAATGCCTGCACTTTAAAGGAGGGTCTGAGATAGTGACAGCTGGGAGGACTTTTCTCAGCTGTCGTATCTGAGCTCCCTGCAAAGACAGTGATTATGTATGAGTGTGGTGAAAGTGTTGAATGATGATGAAAGTATTTTCTTTTGGGATTTTCTTTCTTTTGGGTCACCCTGCCTCGGTGGGAGACGGCCGACTTGTTGAAAAAAAAAAAAAAAAAAAAAATATATATATATATATATATATATATATTATATATATATATATATATATATATATATATATATAGATATATAATATATATATAATAGATATAGACACGGATTGCTTCTCACATGGACAATTATATGTTGCGTGTTCTACAGTCGGCAAACCAGACTGAGCCACAGTAACGCGTGGCCAGGTACAGCTAGTTACAAATAAGTAATCACATATTACATTCATGAGGAAGCACTACAGAGATGCTACAACACCTGGGGGAAAGGGAGGTAATCAGGTGTAATGATGGGAATCACAAGCTACCTATAATTCCTTGGATCAAGAGCCTTTTACCAGCATCAAAGCTCCCCTAGTTGAATGGACCGCTACGGTAGCTAACCTAGAGTTTAAGACACTGATGTTGCATTATTTGCTGTAATGTTCAGATGACGTCACTCCGCTCGTAATCATATAGAATTATAGATTTAAAACAATCAAATGACGTATACTGTTAACCCATAGAACCTGGAAAATATACTTTTATTATTATTATTATTATTATTATTATTATTATTATTATTATTATTATTACCTGAAAAGATTTGCATAACCAGGGCTTTTATATGTAATAATAAATGTCGTCCAATTATATATATATATATATATATATATATATATATATATATATATATATATATATATATATATATATATATATATATATATATATAT
>WNWK01003446.1:0-166959 GCA_009830355.1 Cherax destructor | reverse complement strand
TTAAGTTTTTTGAAGTTGCAAAATTTAAAACCCAAACCAAGAGCAGCAGTTGTATTTTTATCTAATATTTCATCTGATAAGTTAATTACAAAATTGTTATTAGCGTCTTTGCCCAATCAATATTTTCAATTACATTATCTAATTTTCTTTGTAGTTTTTTTTTGAATTATTACAAATTCTTCTGAGATTATTATGCAATGACCCAACATACTATTTGCCATTCTGATGGAATAGCTTGAAAAAAGGAGTATTTTTGTTTCTCAATATTTTGAATGCTTCTTTCCCCTGTATTTTAAAATTTCAATATGTTTCTGAAGAATAATTCTCATAAAATCATAAAAAGGACATCTCTCATGTCAAGGGGCAGGTAAAAAATTTAGGCAAAACTTGTTCATTAAAAAGTCTTTTAAAAAATAAGTCGAATTTTAAGTTTTGTGACTTGTCAGTGCAGAAAAAAACGGGGAAACAAAAAAAATATGATTAGGAAAGCTTACCGAGAACTTTGGGAAGAGTCGTGGGTATCCATTGATGAAAAAAAGATCACAAAACAGGTGATATCAAAATATGAAAGAAACCACTATGATTAGAGAATTCAACGTTTTCGTGACTACTAAATTATCAAGGAACTAAAAAAGGAAACATGAAAAGGACAAAAAAGGCTTAAAAAAGACTGTTTGAATGAACAAGTGTTGAAGAATTCTTTGTATTAAGATCCCAAGATGTTTTTTTGTGTCAGACAGGGTGTAGATGAATGGTTCAGAGAACCGACAAGTTATAAATTAGACACATACGCAAATTTGGGTATCTTTGTGAAAGTTTCCCCACACAGGGGTTTCATCAGTCAATAAAAATGAAAGGTGTAAGGAGAATGGGTTTTGAGGAATCCCCGGGGGCCGGTCGATGTGTTCAGTCCATCAATCTTGTAGAAAGTACAGCATATGTCCGTGGGGGGGCATATACTGTAGTCAGGGAGGTGAAGCAGCACATCGACTGGGGGGCGAGGGACCTAAAAATTCTACTCCCCCCTTTTTTCTTTTTAAACTGATGCCTTTGGGAATTTTTAAAATCCCAAATGTTGCATATGTTAATTTTAACTTTCTTCTCTCCATTCATCCCCTTCTCCAAATCGGGGTTTTTTAAAAATTCTTCCCTTTTAACCGGACAGATCTTCGACTAGTGGATCTCCATATGACCCCGCCTCTTGCTGCTTCCCCACCTGACTCAGTATAAAAGACCTCTCGGACATATGCTGTACTTTCTACAAGATTGATGGTCTGAACACATCGACTCCAGGCCGAGGACTGATTACCCTCAAAACTCCTACTCTCCTTACCCTTTCTACTTTGTATTGGACTGATGAAGCCACTGTGTGGCAGAAACGTTTCCTTAATAAAGAATACCCAAATGTTGCATATGTGTCTAATTTATAACTGTCATACAGATTCGGTGTATCTGCAAGGAAGACACGGCACTGTGGCTTATATCCCTGTCTATGTCCGATATGATTATGAGGAACAGGATGGGAGCAGTACTGTGCCTTGTGGAACAGGGGTTTTCACTGTAGCCGCCTAAGACTTTACTCTGTTGACTACTACTCTTTGTTTTCACTTGTTGGGAAAATTATATATCCATATACCAACTTTTCCTTTATTCCTTTATCCCTTTTGTTTGCTATTACACCATGGTCACACTTGTCAAAGGCTTTGCAAAGTCTGTGTATATAACATCTCATTCTGTTTGTCTTCTAGCATCCAGAACCTTTTCGTAGTGGTCAGTAGTTGGGACAGCAGGAACGACCTGCTCTAAACCCATGCTCCCTGGGTTGTGTAATTGATGGGTATCTATATGAGTGGCGATCTTGCTTCTTAGAACCTTTTCAAAGATGTTTATGATATGGGACGTTAGCGCTATTGGTCTGTAGTTCTTTGCTTTGCACCCCCTTTGAAGGTGGCTTGTCTTTGTTTTTAGTAACTGCAGGACATTTATTAAATTTAATCCCCACCCACTCCAAAACTATATCCCCACCTCTTTAACATTTCATCTTTACCCCATCAATCCCAGGGCCTTCCCCCTTAGTCCCCTGCCTTTCCCTAATAAATATCCTACAATGTTTTCCTCATTGCCTATACACGAAATCAACTTCCTATCTTCATCAACTTTTAACAATTCCTCAAAATATTCCCTCCATCTTTCCGATACTCTCCATTAATAACTCTCCCTCGTATTTTTCTGGCAAATCCATTCTTTCTCTAGGCTTCCTTAACTTTTTCTCACTCCAAAACTTTTTCTTATTTTCAACAAAATTTGTTGGTAACATCTCACCCACTCTCTTATTTGCTCTCTTTTTACATTGCTTCACCCTCCTTTCATCACTTCTACTTTGTTAAAACCTCTCATATGCTAACTTTTTCTCTCTTCTCTCTCTTTCATCATCATTCCACCATCGCTCTTCTTCCCCCCCACACCCACTTTCCTGTAACCACAAACTTCTGCTGAACGCTCTAACACTATATTCTTAAACCTAGCCCATACATCTTCAACTCCATTGCCTATAGTCTCAGTGGCCCCTCTATCCCCAATAGTTGTTGATATCTTACCATAACTCTTCCTCCTTTAAAACATAAACCTTCACCTCTGTCTTACCTGCTGCTTTCATTTACCTTGTATCCCATCTACCCTTTTTCTCTCACTATAGCTACAACTAAAAAGTGATCCGTATATCTGTCGCCCCTCTATAAACATGTACATCCTAAATCTACCCAACAGTCTTTTATCTACCAATACGTAGTCCCAAAAAACTTAGTATACAAGATATGATGCCCTGCATCATATCTTATGCTCTATTTATTATCTTTTCTTTAAATATGTATTACGTATACCCAAACCCCTTTCTATAAAAATTCAATCAAAGGGGTCCCATTATCATTTAAACCCGGCACCCCAAACTTAACTACGTCACCCTCTTAAATGTTTCTCCTGCTTTAGCATTTGGTCCCTCCACAATTACTCTCTAACTTGGTTCAAAAGTTCCTACACACTCGCTTAACATCTCCCAAAACTCTCTTTCTCAACATTCCTCTCTTCTCCAGGTGCATACACACTTATTATGACCCACTTTTTGCATCAATCTTTATTTTGATAAGGGTTGATAATTATAGTGGTCATAATGGTGAGATAGTGGTGTCAAATGATAATAATAATTATGAGTGTAATTATAGTGGTGAGGGAATGTGAGTGGTAGTGCTATCTGTATACATTCACATACAAAGAGCGCCATGCTATTGGAAGTGTACTTAAAGGTTCATGGAGGGAAATACTGATAATATTGATCATTTATTTTCTATTAAGCAAATTCCTCTTCAAGGGGCTTGATCAGTGAAGATGCTCTTGGTCTGTGGAATTAGAACTTTTGGTCTTCCTCTGACCAAAACTAAATACCCTATTCCTCCCTTCCCTGCTTCATCCTTCCCAACCCTCCTTTCTTCCCCTTCCTTCCTTTCCTGCTTTTGGCCTTTGTGATGTAGGAGGGTAGGGTTTCACACAGGTCACAGGTTGGCCAACAACCAGTGAAAATTTGGGTCACCCCATGCCTTGGCTGGGAAGTGTCGGATCTGTAAGGGACACCTGGCATCTCAGGTCTTAGTAAGGAGTCAGCCCTGATCCTTTGTGTAAAGCACATGTGGTGTGCCCCTATGGAGGGAAACCCCCAAAACCTAGAGTTAAGGGAAAAGGGGTGCATGGAGCATATAAACCCAAGGAAACAGCTGAGAAGCAGAATTCTGGCGAGCTCTTGCCTGTGTGCAGAGAGCTCTGGCACAGCTCTTGCCTGTGTCAGAGGGTTCTGGAGAGAAAGAGCTGGAGTCTCTATGGGAGACTTGAGGAGGATATAATTCCCCTTTTTTTTTGGGGGTCCGATTTCTTTCATTTTGGTGCATGTGAAGACGTGTTCTGACATTATTCTCTGTAAGTTTCAATAAGATAGTCCTAAAACAACAAAAAAAAAATATTTGCTGAAGATTCCTTTTTGAAAATTACCCTCGCCTAAATGGCACAACGAAAGGTGGATTTAAAAGGACTTAGCCTTATAAACAATCCCAAGTCGATTTCCTCAAAAGGTAATCGTATAATTATCTTTGGTTATTCTACAAAAAAACAAAGTTCCTATTTCAAATATCTTGCCTTTACTTCCACACAAATCCAAAAATATTTGAAATATTTCAAATACCTTTCATGAAATTGTAAAACTATCATTGTTTTATGATTCCTGTGAATTTTATTGTATTTCAAAATAAATGGTGTAGTTCTCAAATAGGTCACTAACTTACTTCCGAGATAACGTGGGGAAACGTCACGGGTCTCAGATTTTTTTTTCCGCGAGAATCGCGGGGGGGGAAAGATAAAAAGACCTGGAAAACCTCTCACGGATTATGGGCAACCACAAACTCAAAAAAACTAGGGATATTGTCCAACTAAACCAAACGAAACACCACTCGGCCTATTGATACGTAAACAGATAATTGACTACTTCTCAACCATAGGACCCAAATCTTGCCAGTAAAATCCCAAAATCCAATGCCCGAGAAGTGATTACCTAGATGGGAATTTCCCATCCCTCCTTATATCTTGCACCTACTGAGCCCTGAAGTCACCCGATAACCCAAGTCACTTAAAAATATATCAGGGCATCTGTCTTAAGTCCCACCATTAATTACAAACGAGCCTCTCTTTTTCCTTTACATCCTATTTCATTACTTTTAACAAATCATTAAAATAGCACTTTCCCCCTCCTCAAAAAAACAAAGGGTTTCACCAATACAAAGGTGGTGACCCCACAGACGTAAACAACTATGGCCCTATTAAAAATCTACCTTGCTACCCAAAATCTTCAAAACTTGTGCACAAGGGATTATACTCGTTCATAACGACACAAAGCATAAAACCCCTGCCAATTTGGCTTCAGGAAAATAAAAGCACAAACGATGCAATAGTAAAAATGATAGACCTGCTTTACACAGCACTCGAAAATAAGGAATATCCATTAGGACTTTTTTGATAGGAAAGCTTTCAACAGTAAACCACGGCATCCTACTCCATAAACTTGACCACTATGGAATAAGGGTCTGCCTAGCATACTTCAAATCCCTACCTCACTAATAGGTATAGTTTTGTCACTATTAAAGACACATCCTCCCCCTGACATGACCATTGACACCCGTACCCCAGGGAAGTGTCCGGTCCCCTCTCTTCCTCTTATACATCAAGTCTTCCCAATGTATCACAACACCTAAACCAATACTCTTTGCTGACTACACAACTTTTTTTTCATCTCCCACAAAAACCTTGCCCCTTAATACCATTGTTTGACGAATTAATAGAAATATCAACATGGATGACAGCCAATAAACTTACACTAAACACTGATAAGCCTTCTATATTATGTTTGGCAACAGAGCAGGTGATGCACAATTAAATATTAAATCAACACTACACCTATTGCTAAACATAACGGGCAAATTCCTGGGCCTTCACCTTGACAGCAGCCTGAAATTCAGCACCCCCTTTCCCAAAACATAACAAGAAAGTGTCCAAAACTGGGGATCCTCTCTAAGATCGGTTTTGCCACAAAACAGCCCTACTCACACTATACTATTCACTCATCTATCCCTACCTCACATATATCCATTTGTGTAAGTAAGTTTTTCAGGTATACATAAATACATTTAATACATTATCATAATAGCAGATATGTGTAGGAACCTAGGATAACCCAAAAATCAGACAGAGTGACTTATTTCCATTGGGGTCCTTGTTATACCTTAATATTTTACATTGTAGGATATATTGTTATTATATTATAAGGATATGTTATAGGAATAAGGTAAAAGGGTTATTTACATATACATGTGTGATAGCTAAAAAAAAAAAAATCATTCTCCTCCCTTTCTGTCCTTCTTTATTGGGGACCTTTTTTGGGTTTTTTCTTGAACTGGCTCATGCTATGACCTTTCACATGTGCAGGCAGTTGTTCCATTCCTTTATTACTGTCCAAAAAAAAGGTGTTTGAAGCCTGGGCAGTGCTTGGGAACTCGGTTGTGCTCTCTCAAGAGCACAATTTTGTCAAGGCTTTTGGGTTTCCCCCCTTGACAAAATTGGCAACAATATTCTGGACACTGTTTGTGAGCAATTTTATAAACTTGATTTAGTTTAAGTTGTTTTACTCTGTCTTCAATATTCAGCATATCCAATTGTTGTAATTCATCCTGGCCTACATGCTCTCTTGGATCCAGGTCCAGGATGAATCTTACCATTTTGTTCTGGGTGATTTGCAGCTTATCTTTCAGTTTTTGTCAAGGCAGAGTACCATATGACATTGTATAAGGGCTAGACATAGGGTCCTGCGAGCCTCAGTGGTAGACACTGTGCTTGTCTGTAGAGGAACTTCAGTCTGGCATTCGCTTTCTTTACTACACTGTTCCTATCAATTCTCCTGACATGCATGGGTCAAGGGGATTCCCAGATATTTTACTGAGGAAACTGAAGTGATGGATTCCATATTAGTGGTGACCTGTTCTTGCTCAGTGGTGACCTGTTCTTAGCTCAGTGAATCAAGATGCCCCCTATTGAGCAACTTTACCAGCAGCTTAAGGAGGAATTGAGGGTAGCAAAGCTTGAGATATGGCGATTGACGGAGGAAAAAAAGAGGATTCGTAGTAGTCCTCCTGTTGGGAGTCCTCAGGTCAAGAAGGGAACCTGGGCAGCATGGGGACGAAGTTGAAGATCAAGAAGACGAATGGAGAGGTAGTAACGATGAAGAAGAAAGAGACTGCTGTGGAAACTTCGAACTCCTTTTCTGTGCTACCAGACGAATGTGAGTCGACTACTGGGAACGTCACGACGAACGGTACCAAGGAAGGTAAAAACATTGTTGTTGTTGGGGATAGCCAAGTTAGATATGGATAGGGCCTTCTGCTTGAAAGATAGGAGTAGGAGACAGAGGTTTGCTTTCCTGGGGCTGGGATGGAGACATTGTTAGCCGGCGACAACATCATGCATGGTAATGGGATCAATCCTATTATCTGCCTCAGTGCTGGAGGCAAGATGTAGCAGCGTAGAAGTGAGGATTTAGTTAGTAGGTATAAGGCAGCAATAGACATCATTAGGAAGAAGGAGGGAGCCCTGTTATATGTGGCATTTTGCCAAGAAGTGGTGTTGGAAATGAATGGCTGTCCAGAGCGATTGGTATAAATTGCTGGCTGGGACAAACACTGTAGGATAATGCAGTCCCATTCATTGACAACTGGGACCACTTCTATGGCCGAAATACATGTATGAGGATGGGGTTCACTTATCCAGGGAAGGTGTAGGATTTCTCCTTACCTCAGTTGAGGATGTTGTTAGGGCTTTAAACTAGGATTAGTTAGAGGTATGGGTTTAGGAATGGTAAATAATGAGGGCCAAAATATTGATTCAGGCTTTGATATCATAAATCTTAACAATAACAGTAATCGAGGGACACAGAGTAATGATAGTAATAGAAATTGTTAAACAAAAGCTGAAAAAGGTTCACAGAAGATACATATCAATGTATTTTATACTAACTGTCGAAGCGCAGAAATAAAATTGAATTACGTTTGGTAGCATGTTCTGGGAACTTTGATGTCATTGCAATACTGAAACGTGGTATAATACTGAGAGTCGGGATATGATTGCTGAGTGTCATATTCAGGGGTTTAAGTTGTTCCATGTAGATAGATATAATGGGAAAGGGGTGGAGTTGCATTTATGTACGAGAAAATATAAATTGCTGCATAAAAACAGGCATGACACTGATGGCATATCATTTACATAACACAGGAATAATAAAGGACCCAGAATACTACCTTTGGGAACTCCACATGCTATCGGCAGTGGTTCTGATTCCGTTTTGTTGATTTTGACAATTTGTTTCCTGTTGCTAAGATAGGACTTAAACCATCTGTGGAACCTATGCCGATAGCTTGAAGATTTTTTACATAATATTTGTGGTTGACAGTATCGAAGGCCTTTTGCAAGTCTAAAGTTACCATTTCTATGAGGTTCCCTATAGACATTTCAGATCTCATGTAATCCATCAGATTAATTTGGGAGGTGTCAGTTGAGTAAGATCTCCTAAAGCCTGATTGGTAACTATGAAGAATGTTGTTGTCACTAAGATATTTAACTACTTGACAGTACACCGCCCTCTCTAAATTTTGGATATTACACTGAGTATACTAACAGGCCTATAGTTGCTGACATCAGACCTACTATTTTTCTTGAAGATAGGAGTAACTCTGGCCTCCTTGAACCCATCTGGCACTGTATTAGTGGTGATGGAAAATTTATTAATAGGAGCAATGGGGATTGCCAGTTCCAGATGCACCATCTTTTAGGAATTTAGACGGGGTGTTATCTGGGCCGGTGCTCTTAATTGGTTTAACCTGCTTAGTTCATTTTGCACGAAGTCATGAGATACCTTACTAGTTGACAACTGTTTGGATTACTCTTTATTTGTATGAGTATGTTTTAAATTTATCGGAGTCTGTGTTAAAGGTATTTGATGCAGCTGGTAGCTTACTTACTAGTGTTGATGCGACAGTTGTGTAGTATGAATTAAAACAATTTGCCACTTTAGTTGTTTCGTGGCATACCTCGTTATCGACATTTAGAACTATGTTTGATCTATCTGGGTTTATGGCTATACCCCAACTGTTTGGTTGTTGCCAGAACTTTCTAGGGTTATTCTTGTACTCATAAGAACATAAGAACATAAGAAAGGAGGAACACTGCAGCAGGCCTGTTGGCCCATTCTAGGCAGGTCCTTCATTCCATCCCACTAACAAAATATTTGTTCAACCTAATTTTCAATGCTACCAAAGAAATAAGCTTTGATAATTTTATTTACTCATGTGCAATTCCCACTCAAATCCAACCCCTTTCACTCATGAATTTATCAACATAAATTTAAAACTACCCAAGGTCCTTGCTTCAATAACCCTACTAGGCAGACTGTTCCACTCATCAATACCCTATTTCCAAACCAATACTTTCTATATCCTTTCTAAATCTAAACTTATCTAACTTGAATCCATTGTGCGGGTTCTCTCTTGGAGAATACCCTCAAGATTATTTATATCCCCTTTGTTAATACCCATTTTCCACTTGATCGTCGATCATGTCTCCCTCATTCTACGTCTTACAAGTGAATGTAATTAAGGGTCTTCAATCTTTCTTCGTAAGGAAGATTTCTAATGCTATGTATTAATTTCGTCATTCTACGCTGAATGTTTTCTAACAATTTATGTCCATTCTGTAATATGGAGCCAGAACTGAGCTGCGTAATCTAGGTGAGGCCTTACTAATGATGTATAAAGCTGTAATATAACCTCTGGACTTCTGTTGCTAACACTTCTTGATATAAACCCCAGTAATCTTTTGCCTTATTACAAGCTTAGGCATTGCTGTCTTGGTTTAAGGTTGCTGCTTACCATCACCCCAAGTCCTTCTCACCAATCTGTATGGCTAAGTTCTACGTTATTTAACTTATAAGTGCTTGGGTTATGGACACTCCCGAGCTTTAGAACTTTGCATTTATCTACATTGAACTGCATCTGCCATTTTCTGACCAGGATTGAGTTTGTCTAAATCCTCCTGTAGTTCACTGACATCTACGTCTGAATCGATTATCCTACCTATCTTCGTGTCATCAGCGAATTTGCTCATATACTAGAAATTCCCTCGTCAAGGTCATTTATATATATTATAAACAACAACGGGCCCAAAACCGATCCCTGAGGAACGCCACTTGTTACAGATCCCCATTCCGATTTAACCCCATTTATACACCCTCTGCTTCCTATTGGTGAGCCATGACTCGATCCATGACAACACTTTTCCCCCAATGCCATGAGCAGCCACTTTCTTTAACAGTCTCTGATGTGGTACTCTATCAAAAGCCTTACTAAAATCCAAATAAACAATATCGAATTCTTTATCATTATCAACTGCCTCAAAAGCCTTACTGAAAAAGTTAATAAATTAGTTAGGCAGGAACGGCCCTGATGAATCCATGCTGAGTATCATTAATCAAATTATGCCTATCGAGATGGCTTCTTATGTTATCAGCTATAATCGACTCTAGTAATTTGCCTACAATTGATGTTAGACTTATTGGGCGGTAATTTGATGGTAACGACTTGTCCCTGCTTTAAAAATAGGAATTACAGTTAGCCATCTTCCACGTATCCGGCACTACACCTGTTTTGCCTTTGCGTCTTTATAAGCCTCTACACTGAGGATGTATCGGATATCCGTATCCGCATCCGCATCCCAGGCATCCGCATAAATTCTTACATCCGCATCCGCATCCGTATTTTTCTAAATGAGACATCCGCATCCGCATCGCATCCGCATCGTATTTTCTAAATGAGACATCCGCATCCGTATTTTTCCTAAGTGAGACATCGCATCCGCGTCCTCATCCATAATCCCTATTAATAGATATCCGCATCCGCATCCGGGCCTAACAAAGCGGATCTGGCGGATATTATAACCTAATTACAGAGCTTGCATGTTTATTTCCCACAAACTTGTTCTTATGATTTACAAATTAACATTGCAGATTCAAATATTATAACTTAATGACCTGTGCAGAGAGAGAGAACATAAGAACATAAGAAAGGAGGAACACTGCAGCAGGCCTCTTGGCCCATACTGGCAGGTCCTTACAATCCACCCCACTAATAGAATATTTGCCCAACCAAATTTTCAATTCTATCCAAGTATCCTTAAAGTAGATAACAACCTAAGATTTCAAGTTTACCTGAAACCTACAAATAAAAATGATCTCACACACTTCTATTCCAGTCAAGATACTAAGACCAAAAGAGGTATCATCATCGGATTCTTCCTAAGAGCTTACCGAATTTGTAGTCCTGAGTTTCTTGACGAGGAATGTACATACATTCACCAAACCTTCACTGATTTACATTTTCCTTCCTTTTCCATCAAAGATTGCAAGAAAAGAGCTCTTCAGATCATTAATTCTCCACGCGTCAACACCACTCCAAACAAAGTTATAATTCTTCCCAACAGCCAGGTTGCATCCAACATTTCTAAAGTATTTGCACATGCTAACACTAGAGTCGCCATCCTTCCAGTACTTCTATAAAGGATCTAACCAGGACTAAATCCAAGCACCATGAACCAGTCAACGCTGGGGTCTACACTATACCCTGTGGAGGTTGCGACAGAATTTATGTAGTGTGAGTGTTGTGTAGTGTCTGATATGTGGAAGATAGCTAATGTAATTCCTATTTTAAAGCAGGGGACAAGTCACTACCGTCAAACTACCGCCCAATAAGCCTGACCTCAATTGTAGGCAAATTACTAGAGTCAATTATAGCTGATATTATTAGAAGCCATCTAGATAACCATAATTTGATTAATGATACCCAGCATGGATTCACGAGGGGCCGTTCCTGCCTATCTAATTTATTAACCTTCTTCAGTAAAGCTTTTGAGGCTGTTGATCACGATAAAAATTCGATATTGTTTATTTAGACTTTAGTAAGGCTTTTGATAGAGTACCGCACCAGAGACTGTTAAAGAAAGTGGCAGCTCATGGCATTGGGGAAAAGTGCTGTCATGGATCGAGTCATGGCTCACCAATAGGAAGCAGAGAGTGTGCATAAATGGGGTTAAATCCGAATGGGGACTTGTAACAAGTGGTGTTCCACAGGGATCCAGTCTTAGGCCCATTGTTATTTATAATATATATCAATGACCTTGATGAGGGAATTACTAGTGATATGAGCAAATTCGCCGACGACACGAAGATAGGTAGGATAATTGATTCAAACATAGATGTCATAGAACTTCAGGAAGATTTAGACAAACTTAATTCGTGGTCAGAAAAGTGGCAGATGCAGTTCAATGTAGATAAATGCAAGGTTCTGAAGCTCGGGAGTGTCCATAACCCAAGCACTTATAAGTTAAATAACGTAGAACTTAGCCATACAGATTGCGAGAAGGACTTGGGGGTGATGGTAAGCAGCAACCTTAAACCAAGACAGCAATGCCTAAGCGTCGTAATAAGGCAAATAGATTACTGGGATTTATATCAAGAGTGTTAGCAACAGAAGTCCAGAGGTTATATTACAGCTTTATACATCATTAGTAAGGCCTCACCTAGATTACGCAGCTCAGTTCTGGTCTCCATATTACAGAATGGACATAAATTCGTTAGAAAACATTCAGCGTAGAATGACTAAATTAATACATAGCATTAGAAATCTTCCTTACGAAGAAAGATTGAAGACCCTAAAATACATTCACTTGTAAGACGTAGAATGAGGGAGACATGATCGAGGTATACAAGTGGAAAATGGGTATTAACAAAGGGGATATAAATAATGTCTTGAGGATATCTCTCCAAGAGAGAACCAGAATAATGGATTCAAGTTAGATAAGTTTAGATTTAGAAAGGATATAGGAAAGTATTGGTTTGGAAATAGGGTAGTTGATGAGTGGAACAGTCTGCCTAGTAGGGTTATTGAAGCTAGGACCTTGGGTAGTTTCAAATTTAGGTTGGATAAATTCATGACATGTAATGACATGTATGCCAGGGATGGGGTTCACTTATCCAGGTCTGGGGTGGGGGCACTGGCAGACTGCAGTGGAGGGAGCTGTTAGGGCTTTAAACTAGAAATAGTTAGTGGTATGGGTTTTGGGGAAAACAGAAGTCCCAGTGTAGTAATATTATAAGTTGTAGGAGAACTAGTAATAGGCAGAATAAGGTGGACAGTGGAAAGCTAGTGACACTAGATGACAAGGACAGTAATAGGTATAGTGGAAAAACAGAGATGAGCAGGAAGGGTAAAGAGAAAGGAGGGTCTCTAAATATATATTACACCAATAGTCGTAGTGCTAGGAATAAGATGGACGAGTTGAGATTAGTTGCAAGTACGGGTAATATTGATGTTTTGCAATAACTGAGACATGGTTTAATATGAAAAATCAGGACTTGCCTGCCGAGATGTCACATTCAGGGTTTAAATTGTTCCAAGTAGACAGAAGTATCGGGAAAGGGGGTGGGTGGCACTCAATGTCCGTGATCATTTAAATTGTTGCATAAAAACAGGTATAAAGTCTGAATTAACACATACAGAGTCTGTCTGGATAGAATTTTCAGAGGGTGTGAAAAATTGATTTTAGGCGTGATTTACCGTCCTCCAAACTTAGATAGGGAACAAGGAGACTACTTTGGGGAGGAAATTGTTAAGGCCACAAGACACGATAACGTAGTAATTCTGGGGACTTTAACTTTAGTCAGATTGATTGGAATTTCATGACAGGGAATTTAGAATCTAACGACTTTTTAGAAGTAGTTCAGGATTGCTTTTTGAAGCAGTTTGTAACAGAACCTACAAGGGAAATAACCTACTTGACTTGGTTCTGGCAAGCAAGGAAACCCTTGTTAATAATTTAGAAATTACAGAGGAACTCGGCTCAAGCGACCACAAGTCAATTACCTTTAGCATTGAATGGATGTATGATAGTAGGGATAATTCAGTAATGGTCCCAGATTTTCGCTTAGCAGATTATAATGGACTTAGAGAACACTTATCAACTGTGGACTGGGGTGAAGAAGAGAGGTATCAATATGACAGTTTTCTTAACACTATACAGGCTGCCCAAAGAACATGTATCCCGTATAAAGAAATTAGATCAAGTAGAAATGACCCAAAATGGATGAATAATAGGCTCAAATATCTTTTAGGGCAGAAGAAAGAATTTATAGGCGCATAAAAAGAGGTGAGGTCATCTTATAAATCAGTATACTGACATTAAGAGGGACGTTAAAAGGGAATAAGAAAATCTAAACGGGACTATGAAATTAAAGTTGCTAGGGATTCAAAAACTAACCCAAAAGTTTTCCAGGTTTATAGAACAAAAGTTAGGGATAAGATAGGTCCCCTTAAAAATAACTTTGGGCATCTTACTGACAAGGAGAATGATATGTGCTCTATTTTTAATAATTATTTTCTCTCGGTTTTCACACAGGAAGACATTAATAATATCCCAGTAATTAATTTTACAGAGGCCCAGAAGAAGATAAATTATGTAATATCACAGTCACTAGCGAAATGATTATGAAACAGCTGGACCGACTGAAACAAAATAAATCGCCGGGTCCCGATGAGCTTTTGCAAGGGTTCTTAAGGAATGCAAAATGGAACTCTGTGAACCAATATCTAACATTTTTAATTTATCTCTTCAAACAGGTGTAGTGTCTGATATGTGGAAGATGGCTAATGTAATTCCTATTTTTAAAGCAGGGGACAAGTCACTACCGTCAAACTACCGCCCAATAAGCCTGACCTCAATTGTAGGCAAATTACTAGAGTCAATTATAGCTGATATTATTAGAAGCCATCTAGATAACCATAATTTGATTAATGATACAGCATGGATTCACGAGGGCCGTTCCTGCCTATCTAATTTATTAACCTTCTTCAGTAAAGCTTTTGAGGCTGTTGATCACGATAAAGAATTCGATATTGTTTATTTAGACTTTAGTAAGGCTTTTGATAGAGTACCGCACCAGAGACTGTTAAGAAAGTGGCAGCTCATGGCATTGGGGGAAAAGTGCTGTCATGGATCGAGTCATGGCTCACCAATAGGAAGCAGAGAGTGTGCATAAATGGGGTTAAATCCGAATGGGGACTTGTAACAAGTGGTGTTCCACAGGGATCAGTCTTAGGCCCATTGTTATTTATAATATATATCAATGACCTTGATGAGGGAATTACTAGTGATATGAGCAAATTCGCCGACGACACGAAGATAGGTGGATAATTGATTCAAACATAGATGTCATAGAACTTCAGGAAGATTTAGACAAACTTAATTCGTGGTCGAAAAGTGGCAGATGCAGTTCAATGTAGATAAATGCAAGGTTCTGAAGCTCGGGAGTGTCCATAACCCAAGCACTTATAAGTTAAATAACGTAGAACTTAGCCATACAGATTGCGAGAAGGACTTGGGGGTGATGGTAAGCAGCAACCTTAAGCCAAGACAGCAATGCCTAAGCGTACGTAATAAGGCAAATAGATTACTGGATTTATATCAAGAAGTGTTAGCAACAGAAGTCCAGAGGTTATATTACAGCTTTATACATCATTAGTAAGGCCTCACCGTTTACGCAAGCTCAGTTCTGGTCTCCATATTACAGAATGGACATAAATTCGTTAGAAAACATTCAGCGTAGAATGACTAAATTAATACATAGCATTAGAAATCTTCCTTACGAAGAAAGATTGAAGACCTAAAATTACATTCACTTGTAAGACGTAGAATGAGGGAGACATGATCGAGGTATACAAGTGGAAATGGGTTTTAACAAAGGGATATAAATAAGGTCTTGGGGATATCTCTCCAAGAAAAACCCGCAATAATGGATTCAAGTTAGATAAGTTTAGATTTAGAAAGGATATAGGAAAGTATTGGTTTGGAAATAGGGTAGTTGATGAGTGGAACAGTCTGCCTAGTAGGGTTATTGAAGCTAGGCCCTTGGGTAGTTTCAAATTTAGGTTGGATAAATTCATGAGTGAGAGGGTTGGATTGAGTGGACTCGGCATGAGTGGGTAGAATTGTCAAAGCTTATTTCTTGGGTAGCTTTGAAAATTTGGGGTTTGGGAGCAAATATTCTGTTAGTGGGATGGATTGTGAAGGACCTGCCTAGTATGGGCCAACAGGCCTGCTGCAGTGTTCCTCCTTTCTTATGTTCTTATGTTAACTCACTTGAAGGGATTGGTTAAGTTACAGCGTTCATAAAATAAAAGTGTTTGGACGTGTAGGTACACTTGAGCTTTGTCTTACGATTAAGTAAGTGACTACATCACATCGTTGTTGATTTTAATGAACTGTGTTACGAGCTTCAATAGTGATGTGTTAACATTTAGTGTCTTTTCCATTATAGTATTTTGTTCGTGTCTTAAAAAACTCCAGATCATAATCTTTCGATTTACTAGGTTTCATCACAGTTCACATTCACACACATTCATCCCGCATTCACCTCATTTTCGTCATATTTTGGATGTTGTCCCAGAAATATATTTAATTTTATTTATATTTCTCATTCACCTGTTATTGTTGTCACCTTTTTTTTTATTAGACTGTTTGGCTGAGTCTCCCTCGCATGTAGGTATATACAGGGAAGCCTGTTCTACCCCAGCTGCTTAACAGTACACGTGTGTGTAGTAGTTACTGGTTGTCAGAGGTACTTGTCGATAGGTACTTGGCCTGTTGTGGACGATGTGGTTGTGTAAGTGGTGTAGTTACTAGTTGTCAAAGGCATTTGTCGATAGACACTTGGCCTGTTTGTCCTGTTGTGGATGATGTGACTGTGTATGGTCCTGGTGGTGGTGGGTCCAGGGCTGTACCGCTGATTTTGGGGAAGGTAAGGATACATTTCCTGGGCTGAGGGAGAGAGTTAGCTGGGTCGCAGAAATAGCCGCCGACGGAGATATGAACATAAGTTCTGTTTCCAGAATTTTCTTATTAGAAACCCTGTATATCAGTGGTAAAGTGCTTGACCTGTTACCACCAGGGCCACACTTTGAGCCTCCCGTCTAACTTTCTGTTTATTTACAGTAGCTTATTACGATTTAAACTGAGTTCATATATATATGTCGTGCCGAATATGTAAAACTGGTCAATTAGTAAGAACTCATTTAAAATTAAGTCCTTTCTAAAAAAATTATCTTATTCGTTTAAAGATACATATTTTTTTTTTCATTTATGTTAATGTAAAAATTAATAATTTTGTACCAAACGAACCTTAGAAAACTTACCTAACCTTATTATAACAAGCGCAATTTAATTTAGCCTAATCCATCTAAATATATTTTAGATAAGTTTACAACAATTTAATAATAAACAAACACAATGAATTATATTTTTTTCGTTAGGTTCAGAATGATTTTTGCTAATTGACCAGTTTTACCTATTCAGTACGACAGATATGTGTATATATATATATATATATATATATATATATATATATATATATATATATATATATATATATCTTTACGTTGAAAATATTTAATGGAAAGATCTATAATCTAAATATTGTTTTATTAAGTTTATTATCATATAAAGCTTAAAGCTCTAAATCCACATAGGTAATAATATAAGGCTGCGGTGGAAGAGGGTGCGTGAGGTAGGGGTTGGAGGGGTGGAGTGTTCGTGCGTGTACGAAATGAGTATCATAGTTGATACAGAAGGATATTTTCAGTTGAAAGTCAAACAGGGAGTCCGCGTTGCAAGTGGGACTTGATGGAATGAGAGGATAGAGTGAAAAGAAAGATATGGGAGTACCGTACAAACACTGTGCCAACATCCATGGTCCAAAAATATTCAACCTGTTAACAGCAGATGTAATAAATGTTGCCGGAACAAGGCGTCTAAATGTATCACTGTGTCACGGTATTACTGTGTTAATGTGTCACTGTATTGTATTAGTGTGTCACTGTATGTGTTTCGACATACTACGGTGTTAATGTTATTCAGTACTGGTGTGTTCATTACATCAGTGTGTCAGTTATTACTGCGTAACTACGTAAGTGTATTAGTACTTGTGTGTATGTAACAGTGTACTGGTGTTAATGCAGCTTCCTTACTCCCTTAATCTCTCCTCCTCACTCCTTCCTTCCCGTGACTGTTTTCTCCTAACTCGCTAAGACACGATCACTAGATGTTTCGCTCATTCACTCGCTACGCCCACTTGCTCACACACACACACGCGGACACACGTACACACACATACACAGGAGCTATGACTCGACCCCTGCAACCACAACTAGGTGAGTACACACACATACACCAAACATACGTTATAACATAAACAATCGCAGTTCATGGGAAGTGGAGTTTAACCCTCGAGGGCTCAAGAGGGTTCAGCTTAAATATTCGGGAGTTAAGCAGATCTACTGAATCTTTTTACTCTGAAATACTTAATGCATAACGATGATGATTTCATGTGTGAGTTATACACAGATAACCCGCATATATGAGAAATAAACGTTATGACTTTGTGACTAGTTAATGGTCCAAACCGAACCGAAACATCGTCATAAAGTTTCTTGTGTGTGCGGGTTATGTGTGTATTGTTCCAGTCACGGTGTTGTGACTTCGTATTCTTCATGTGTGAGTTAGTTACCAGTTGTCAGAGGCACTCTGATGTCGGATTCAATTCCTTTAACATTTCCTCATAGCTCCTCATAATGTAACAGTAAAGTGAAAATACTACAGGAAATTATATAGTCTCTTCCAGGTGGAAGAAACCGTCTGATATAGAGCAGTGATACCGATTCTGTCACACACACACACATACACACACACACACACACACACACACACACACACACACACACATGTATGTATATACATATAGTTTTTTATTTTTATTTTTTTTGCTCCCGGAGCCCGGCCTTGGGCCAGGCTCGTCTGGTGCTTGCCTAGTCTGCTAGGTTGTTGGTGCTGGCAGGCCGCCCTCCCACATGTCCATCACAGGCTGGTGGATCTGGTACTTGGTGGAGATTCTTGTCCAGTTTCCTCTTGAAGACTTCTACACTTGTCCCAATAGTGTTTCTGATATTTTCTTGGCAAGATGTTGAATAGTCTGGGGTCACGGATGTTGATACAATGTTCTCTCATTTTACCCACGGCATCCCTGCTTTTCACTGGGTTTATTTTGCACTTTCTTCCCATATGTTTCGATGAGATTCAGTTCACAGTACATGGATTGCGTGGATGGTGAAGAGGTGTGAGGTTGATCAGCAGGTGGATAACACTCCTGGGTTAGTGACACCGCCATCACACACTTGTTGCACATCCACCAATGGTTCACAATTAGCCATAATAGGCTGATAAAATTATGGAGAAACTCGTCCTTCCTGAAGCTTTGATGGTGAGTATATAATATCTGGGGGTTATTGCGAGTATGCTGGGGAAGTGCATATAGCTTATACCTGGAGTTTACCTGGAGAGAATTCCAGGGGTCAACGCCCCTGCGGCCCGGTCTGTGACCAGGCCTCCTTAGTGGTAATATTAATAATATTGTCAATAATAATAATAAGAATAAGAATGTGTGTGTTATTTTCAGCATTTCAAACCTAAACAGTCCTACTAATAAAATTTTGTGCATGTTTTACAAATCATGAAATACATTAGTCATAATTCATTAGGCATCTGATGGAGTATGATGCTGACGAAGTTGTTTTGAGAGGTATTCTACTTTTAGTCCACATGTCCATTTTTGGGGTCAAGGGCTGGCCGTGGGTCGCTCAGAGACCAGTCCTCGTGGTTGATGGTGTGATCAGTCATGGTGGTAAGTGTTGACGCTGGTCAAGTGGCCAAGATGCTGGGAAAATATTCAAGCAGTTGGCACCAGGTGAGTGACTTGCCTCGGCATCTCAGATGCGGCGAGGTCATTGCTTGGTCTTTACTTGTAATACTCAACTCCTCATGGTGCCTTAGTGCTGGTGAAGGGCTTTTGATCCGAGAATTGGAGCTATTCCCCCTCCCTTCCTCGAATCAGAGCTGATTACCGCACATTCACAGGCGCGTTTCCCATGTGTATAATAATAATAATAATAATAATAATAATAATAATTGTTTGATGGACTGCTCCTCCCGTTATCCTTTTCCTCCCTCCTGCTACCCCCTCTCTTCCTGCTCCCTCTTCTGCTTCCCCTCTCTTCCTACTTCTTCTTCCCTTCTGTTTCTCCTCTGCCACCACCTTCCCCTCATTTGCATTCTCTCTCTTTCTCTATCTCTCTCCCTCCCTCCCTCCCCCCTAATGCTCTAGCTCCTCAATGAACACCATCACCTTACCACATTCTGGTTCCCAGGTCACTATCTGATCCTCACCTCACCCACTCTTCCTTCCACGACTCCCCCTCTCCTTTCCCCAACTCCCCCTCCTCTTATTCTCCCCTCCGCCACTTCCCCTCTGTCAGCCATCTCATCCCTACACCGAACCACTTTCCCCACAACCAACTGCCGACTCTTGTTGCTAATATTTTCTTCCCACAGAGTCACAGAATAGGGTAGCAACACACTGCTAGTGTTGCCACTTTGTAGCTATCACACAGAATAGGGTAGCAACACACTAAAAGTGTATCTTATTTTGATAAATACCAAAAAATTATTCCATCCTTTTCGATCACCCCTTATCCTTGTCACGTGTTAGTTACCATTTTGTCATAGGTACATGTCGATTAGACACTTGGCCTGTTGTGTGTGTGTATTTGTATGTATGTATGTGTACGTGTTTGTGTGTGTACTCACCTAATTGTGGTTGTAGGAATCGAGTCACAACTTGGCTTGTTGTGTGTGTGTGTACTCACCTATATGTGTGGTTGCAGAGGTCGAGTCTTAATGTTGTTTTGTAACATATCTTCACAATTTTTATTTCCCCTGTGTATAAGGTGAAAGGCCATCCTGCGAGATTGCAACTGTCAGGTAATAATGACTCCAGTCGCTGGAACTAAACCTTTGAAGGAGTTTGTAGCTGATGAGCCTATATTAATAGTATATCCTCATCGCACTACTGAAGTTTAATAAGTCAGACTGACAGATTTCACTATATGATATATGAAACTCATTCTGTGTAATGAAATATGACAGGGGAAACAGCTATTTTTTCTTACTACATCGTAATTGTCATAAGGGATCAGTGCAGCAGTACACTTCTCACGAACTTAATTTTGTTTTAATTTAAAAGTAACACTATCACCACCACCCGCCGACGCCCTCACCACCAGCATCAGCATCACCTCCAGCAGTAACAGCACTCAACACCACTATTATTGCTACCAACCTTTCTTTAGTTGCTGTCTACCACCACTGTCACTACCAGCTCCCAAGCAACCCCCGCCTACCTAGCCGTGAACCCCCTCCACCATCCACACAAGTCATTTGGACCCAACAGAAAACGGGTTTTGTAAAAATAGAGCAGTTGACATTCCGGATAGTTTCAGGGTGGTGAGCTATATCCACTCCCTTGGCTTACCCCTGCCTATCTTACCCCCCCCCCACTCCTAATTTACCTCCGATCTATATTAATTTTTTCTCTTCTTCCTTGAGGAAATCGTCAAAAGTGGATATGTTGGTTGTGAGTTGAATTCGTAGGAGGTCAGCTTAGTGCTGGTGCGTGTTTGTCAACACAGGCTGGCGTATGTGGTGCCCATCGAGGCGATATTTTTAGCGTTGAGCAATCTTCACTACACAGTCGACGCCCCCGTCACTGCTGCTCCTGCTGGTGTATATTTATTTGTATGCTTATCTAATTATATATGTGCACATTTATATTAGTGTATGCCGACTGTGAATTAACCAGGTGTGCAGTTTTTTTTTTCAAAACTAGTCAAGCAACCTAGCCTCTGATAAATTATTGTAATGTAATGCACCTTAGCTCTACTGAACTTACTCCAACTAGCTAATTAATAGATAAGGACCCACACGGGGTGAGGGGAGAGTAGGGATAGGCGTAGAAAAGTGAGGGTGAGAGGAAAGGTTTTAGTAAATAAAAAAAAGATCCGGGGTTAGACTAAGCATCATAGGCATTGTGTGGCATCAGCAGTACATGACTGCCCGGACTTAGGGAAAATAGGCCGGGTCACTATCTGGAAAAGACCCGGGCCGAGAGAGAACCAGCGAATCAAGGAGGAGGAGGAATGGGTCGGATGGCGCGTGGCGGTCCTCAAAACGACAGTGGCCTAGGCTCCTTGTTACACTGCAGAGACACGTCAATGGCTGTGGTGTTTTCATGGCAAGGATTGGGAAAAGTGTAATACCAAGGTGGTGATGTCAAAAAAATAAAAAAAAACAGGACGCTGTTAAAGTTCCACACCTGCAAATGTCAGGAAAAACTTTGCCCACATTTAGTGGGTGATTCTTTGTAGAGGTGAAGCAGTTTGTTTCATGATATCCAGTCTGATTTTTGCTAGGTTAGTGCATGTGTTAGGCATATAAGGTAGTTTTAGAATGTCGAGTGTATTGCAACAATGAATTTGCATTGTTCATACATTGATGTATGGACATATTCTTAGATATACAATCAAAGTGTCTTTTTCTTTTCCCCTCTTCTCTTTCTTCATACAAAATTTTTGATGTCCATATCTTGATGACGATGTTTTCCTGAAAATTCCATTTCTCCTGTGTATGGGATAAACCATCCCGAGAGATGACAGTTCTCAGGTAACAGTAACTTCAACACTGTTGGACGAAATCTTTGAAGCTCCCGTACCTGATGAACCTTTATTGAAATAATGATATCCTCATTACCCTACTAAAGTCTCCCAACTCGGGCTGAAAGATTGCAGTACATGCACTCTGAAATCTAGCCTCTGTGATAGAAGATGACAGGAAAACATAGCTAGTTTTTATTCCCACAATCTGACTACCACGCAGAATAGGGTAGCAGCACATTTCTGATGTGTCCAGTTTAACTAAATAAAAAATAGTGTAGAGTCTGTTGTTACTCTCGTGGTGCTAGTGGTTGTCCTGTTTCTGTACCTATTGTTCGTTCCGTTGCTGTTGTTTCTGCTGTGATCTGAACTGTGTCCTACGGCCACTGCTGCTGCTCTTCGAGTTGTTTGTTTCTGGTGGTAATGGTATTTATCTGGTATCTCCGGTTGCTAGTTCTCAGTTTTATTGTTTTTGCTGTGATCTTCAGCCGTCATCTACCCCACTGCTTCTGCTATTGCTGCTGCTAATGTGGTTTTTGTTGTCTGCTGCTATTGTCTATGATGGTGCTGCTGCTTATCCTCTGTCAGTACTGTTACACTTACAAAATGATCTTGAGCTTCCGTCTATCACCAGTGCTGCTGCTGTTTCTGACGGAGGGGGGGGGTGCTGCTTATCATGTTACTGTTTTTGCTGCTTCTCCATTTAGTGTAGTTTTTGTTGTGATCTTGAGCCACTGTTGGGTTCATTCTTTCCCTCTGACATAGTTCAAGGTCAGGTATGCAAGCGTCCAACGAGGTCACCGACAGCAGGGATACAAACACAGTTGTCTTGGTGGTGTGTGACTCCGTGACTCTTGACTCTACTGAAGGGTGCAGAGCCATTAACCTTGTAAGGGCCCTCTCCAACTTTGGGAATGGTTTCTGTTTCGGGGGATTCCCCCTTTCAATTCTGAATGGGTCTTTTTTTGCCGCTGGGAAGGACCTCTGCCTCGACGCTGGTTAGGTTCTCTTGATACAAGGAGCTGAACTTAACCATCCCGTCTTTGGATCGAACGTTAATGCCTCCCATTCCCCTAAGCTCTGTATTATCCCTACGGGTTTGACGCTCCCTATGATTAAAATGTCACCTCTGAGGGTGCCCTCTACTTCGGGAGGGACGTCTGCTTCTGGAGGACCTCTTGAATTATCGTGTTAAGGGCTCCCCTACCCCTTCTGGGGGGACTCTTTTCAATTCTGGAGAGAATCTTTTATATGTAAAAGGGCCCTTTGCTACTATCGAGAGGAGACTGCTTCGTATAACTATTTTTTTTTTCAGTTCTTCCCCATAATTTCCTTTTTCCTGTTTTCTCAGAAGCCTCTGATTATGAGAGTTCTTAGATCTGAAGTGCCAGGTACCTTGGAGAGAAGCCTGTTACACAGGCCAGTGATTGGGTATCCTCAACGAGGTACCTTAAAGTGGTTGCCAGAATTTTTTTCTTTTTTTCCAAAGTTTCGTTATTTCGCTCATAACATGAAAAGGCTAATCGATTGGTTTAAAATTATCTACATTGTTATACAGTAACTAGGGCAATATTCTAGGTGTACTATGACCAATATCGTAGAATTCATTCCAAGATTCCTGGAATGGCTCTTAATAACTTTCAAAACCCTCTCCTGTTTGGCATCAAACGCTCTAAAGAGAGCCTCCTAATTCGACCACAGTGTTTAGGTGCACATCTGACAATTTTGTATACAAATAGTGTGAAATTTTTGTTCCAGTTAAATTAAGTTCAACAAATTTGAATTTATCTCTTCTGAATGGCTTCGCTATTTAATAGCTGATGCATCTTACGGACAGGATAGTTTGTGTGCGGGCAAATTTATCAGTATACTAAATTAGTTAAAAAACGTGGAAGCGCTAAATCCATGCTGTAACTGCTTCTTGTGATCGGCTTCAAATTTCAAGCCCTGGAGTGTTTCACAGAAAGCAGTGTTCGCTTTGTTATTGGGCTGCATAAGTCCCAGTTTGCCGATTTGATCAAATAGTGAATATTAGCGCTGATGCATTCCACAAGAAGGATGACAGCCCCAGTAAGTTCAGACTGTGTGAGTGTAAATTTGAAATTTTAATGAATCGTTGGATTCAGAGCAGTTTCTGGAAAATGTCTTTTCTGATAGGCTTCAAAGTTTTAGTGTTGGTGGGCTTTATTAAAAGCATCTTGACTTTAGTTTTGAACTAAGTAAATATTAAATTGCCAATTTAAATCGATTTCCAAATAATAATTAGAGAATGCCTCTTCTGGTCGGCTTCAAACACTAAGCATTTACGTATCGTAACTGAAGGTATTTTTGTACTGAATTTGGGTTGTGTTGGTGCCAATTTTATAGAAAAATATATCAAATTGGACTTTAAGAACACAAAATTAAATATTTTTTTTTTGGGGGATTGTAGAAAATTCTGAATAGAATATAAGCAAAAAAAATAAATTGAAAACTCGCGTTTTTATTTCTTTATTTTCACGAGTTTAGTGAGTTTTTAAATATATTCGCACGAGTTTATGCCATAGCCTATCATATTGTCTGCTGTTAGCTTCCTCCAAAGCTTTCGTTTATAACTTCAGAATGACTTGTCCCTGACGAGTTATTACTAGATGAAGATTCGTAAAACAATTGACTTGAAGTGCAGGTGCCCTCTGCTCAATGTTATATTGACATCCACTATCATTATATCTACCACTACTTGTCCGCCTCCTCCTTTCTTCCTCTTTTTGTCCCGTCCCTGTTCTCCTCTCCTGTATATACTGGCTTCCTCATCTTCGTGTGTTAGTGTGACTAGTCAATGGTCCAACGTCGTCATAGCTTCTTTCTTTTCTGTGCGGGTTATTTGTTTATTGTGTATTCAAACTTTTAGTGCTGATGTGTTTTTCTCAAAGGAAGTTTCTACATGATTTTAGATTGTGAAAGTTTTGTGTTTCAGTTTTATTAAATAAAGTGGTGGTGTCCAAGAAATAACTCGAGAATGTCTCTACTGAACAGAAATGAGTCATGACGTTTGAATTGTGTTATTCTAGGCTAAAGTTATATAATGTAATTTTTATGTGCCCAAAACGTGTGCCTTCAAGACCGTTGTAAAAATTGAATATATACTCCTAAAGTCTAAATCACAATTACTTATTTCTTAAACGCTGGTCAGTCTTACAGAAGAGTTTGGCTTCACTTGGATCAGTGTAGGTCCAGATTTGACCTTTTTCTCTCTAGAGATACAATGAGAACGCCTCTTCAGTTTGGCTTCAAAGCTGGTGCCTCTTAATGGAAAGTTTGAAGTAGTTTTGAGCTCTATATGTCTTAATTTGCTACTGTTAATGAAGAATTGAGATATTAGTTTCCATGTGATAACTTGTGATAGACTTCTGATTTGCTTCAAATCCTCATCATTGAGACTGCTGGGACAAGTGTAAAAGTCTTCAAGAGGAAACTAAACAAGTATCTCCACCAGGTGTCAGCACAACCAGGCTGTGATGGATATGTGGGCCAGCCAACAGTCTGGTTGACCAGGCAAGCACTAGACAACCTGACCCAGGGTCGGGATCCTGGAGTGAAAAAAAACTCTGGAAACTCATCAGATAGAAAGATGCACTATTTACCTTTACCTTTGATATATACCTTTGATGAGTTCCGAGAGTTTTCTGCTCCCGGAGCCCGGCCATAGGCCAGGCTCATCTGGTGCATGCCTGGTCAACCAGGTTGTTGCTGCTGGTCCGACCCTGTCGTGTTCACTGAGGTACTGGGGACTGGGGTTTTACAATACTCAGATAACTTTCTGGGATAGCGTAGCGACCGAAATACACCTAAACCCATGTAGGCCATACAGCATATGGGGAATGGGAGGTAATCAAGTTTAATCTAAGAAAGGGATGCGTATATCTTAATTCCTTGAATCAAGATCCCCTCACCACCATCAAAGAGCTCCCCCTAGGAAGGTACAGCAGGTGATGCAGTTGCTTCATGTTCGACCCTTTAACCTTGGAATGTCCTCTTTCTCCTCCCCTTAATTAAGCATGGAGGGTCCCCTTACCTGTATAATTATGGCTATTGTCGATATTGATTTTGTTGCTCTAGTTAAGGTGTTGAATGTTTTACTAGACGACTTAATGAGATTGCTCTGACGCAACAACGCTTGTATAACGTTACTGACTCGCGTTACTAAGTTAATATTATCCAGCCAAGGGTTAAATATTCTTGTGAAATTATCCAGAAAATAATAGTGCACCTGCCAATAAAATATTAATGTAAACAGCACCAAATAAGGTCACATCACTCAGTGCTCGTTAGGCTAATAAAACACTTTGCTAATTATCAGTGATGGGGATCACTTGAAATTATAGGAGCAATAATGAATCCATCATGTTTGGCTATTATACCTGCTAGTGTTGTGCTAGTCTCTAGTGTGGCAGTCCTGGGGCTCAACAGCGACTGTCTTGGTTATCAAAGTTAAAAAAAAGCGACGCGAATAGAAATTCAGATACGTTGATGATTAAGATACATGTGCAACAGTATTGTTGAAAAGTCTTCTTCAGGAGTTCAGCTCCGTAGAGCTGAACTCTTCTCCAGGCTGAGGGACTGATCACCTCTAGTAATATTTCTCCAAGGTTGATGGACTGATTAATCTTCATTTTACTAATACACCTGCTGCCTCCGTGTTTGACTGAAGAAGCCTACCGAGCAGGCGAAACATTTCAACAGTAAAGATACCCAACTGTTGCACATGTGTCTTAATTATCAACTTGTCGGTATTTTATACCATTTTTCAACGTTCAGATAAGTGTGAGATCCTGGGCGAGTCGTGCATACATCACGCTTAGACACTTGACACTTGACACTTGAAGGTTGTCAAACAGCACTTGTCGGTAGACATTTGACTCTCTTCAGTGTGTGTGTTGTGCCTCGTGTGGGTTTTCCTTGACGTACATCGATGTGTGTCTCTGTATGCGTATTTGTGTATACAGTACGTAGGTTGATCCTTGGGGTAATATCTTAAATCTTGCCTTTAATAATTGGAATTATGTTGGTGAAGATAGATGGTGTACAATAGTGAAGCAAAGACTCACGTTGCAGAACTACCTTTTACTGTAACAACGCTTCGTTCTGCGTAGAGCTTTATCATGTCATGACTTGATAAAGCTCTACATAGATTGAAACGTTGCGACAGTAAAAGCTCGCTTGTATCAAGTAAATTGTAATATTTTTCAAAGCGCTTCCTTCATACCTCTGGAAAGCTTCATTTTTTTTATATAATTTGGTAACTCACTTTTATGAATCTTGCCACAGTTAGTGATCCAGTTAGAGCTCCTTAAGTGAAAGATATTGGTGTTTGTCTCTTGTAAGTGATTATGGTAAATGGATTCCTCTTGGGAGTATCTAATGGTTATAATTATAACCATAATTTTTAAAGGAGTGGACCGGTAAGCCAGCGGAAGGCCTCAGTTAGATGTCCAAAAGCTCCAGCTGCCGGTCATCATATGACTAAGACCCGCGTCAGGAAACACTTATTCTGTTTCCTGACAAACCTTACCTAACCTAACCTCCTGGCAGTGCTGGATTGCATAACACGTCCAGTAGGCCACTTCATATTATTGTGCGATTTAACATAATATATTATTTTTTTGTGTGAGTTCATTTCATTTATTAGTTCATATATGATTCCATTAAGTATTTGAGTTCACTTAGTACGTGAGGTCATGTAGTGAACTAATTTTGTGAGTTAATTTAGTATGCTGGAAAGGGTAAAGGGTTGTGGGAGAGGGAGGACGGGAGGTAAAGTTGTTAGTTTTGAATTTTGTTTCTATTTTTACTTGGCAAAACGGGATACGTCAGCAGTGGGCTCCTACCCTGTCCTATATGATAATGACATAATGGGAACAAAAGCTAGTTATGTTTCCCGGTCATAGCCCAGTACAAAGGATTTGTTTCATACGGTGTTGAAATCTGCCGGTCTGAGCTGGGAGACTTCAGTAGAGTGATGAAGCTTTAAGCTTTTCTGACCTGAGCGTTGGTAAGATAGGGGGGAGGGAAGAAGGATGGGTAAGGATGGAAGCATGGGAAAGGGTTGGGATGAAGGAGGAGGAGGGATAATACAGGTGAGTGGCCTGTCCACTCTGGGGCAAGTTGTGCACATAGACTGCAGGAGTTGATGTCGATGTGTGAGGATTGCTGGGAAGAGTGTTAGCAGCTGACGAGGCGGGTGGAGTTGTACTGCAGGAGGCTGGCAGACGGCGGTGGGAAGGGCAGAGAAGGCAACTGTATTAGGGTCGATTGGAGCCACAGTGATGAGAATAACGTCAACCATTTAATTAAGTTTTCGGAAGTGTTATTGTGCTTTAATGCGGAGTTGAGGCTTGAGCCAGATTTGTTGGGAGCGTCGAGCATTGTAACCCTGAAGACTGAAATTGGGCTCGTGTTGTCGCCTCTCCTCTTACTTCCGGTATTTTATTCTGTCCTTCAGGTGTTCTCTCTCCTTTAATGATTTAAAAAGACACGTGAACAAACACTAGGACATAATTATTAGAAAACGTTTCGGTCCTGGGATGTGAGTGACATCCTCCACTTGCTGTTATTTTCAACCTGTGTGTGTTAGAAGTGATAAGGGTCCCAGGACCGAAACGTTTTCTAATAAATATGCCCTAGTGTTTGCTCACGTGTCGTTTTTAAATCAATTTGTCGGTATCAATTACCAAGATTTATACTCCTGTTCTGTCCCAGTCCAGGTGCACCCGGCGATGTCTTTCAGTGTCATTTATCTGGTTTCCGCTCTCATTATCATGCCTCGTGTGTTATTCCCTTTGAGTACCTTCCATTTGTCTCAAAGTCCTCCACCTGCAGTAATTCGGCATCTGTTGTGATTTCCTCCGCCACCCGCCTCTCTTCACACATACGATGACTGGGGATCATTAACACCCTTGCTCTCTCCTCCAGTTTGTCTTCCTCCAGATTGTCTTCCTCCAGTTTGTCTTCCTCCAGATTGTCTTATCTGTTATTAATAGTCTCTTTGTCGCTCCTCTTATTTCTTTTACCTCCCAGTTTCATGGGAGAATTTCTGCAAAGTTTTTTTTTTCTCTCCCTTGTCCGTTCCTTCTATCTAATTCTCATGTATTTTCCATTATCGTCGCTGCCTCTTTTCCTTTTTCCCCAATTTCCTCTTGTTCCTCCTTCATGCTCCTGATAACCTCTCTCTGACTGTGGATCTTTTCGCCAGCTGCAGTTGCTATCTTCTTTTGTTTCTTGCTTTCCTTCAATACTTCTTTTATCCCTTCCTTCATTTCTTCACGGAGTGCATTTAACGTTCTTTTTCACTCTTGCTTCATATCCAGTCACTCTATTCAGTTTCCTCAATCTTTTTTTTATTTGTTTGTGGTATTTACATTTCTTTACTCAGTGTCGCCGAATCAGTTACAGAATCTTTCTCTGACTTTTGGCTTATATTGCTGCAAGTGAAACCGTATGCAGGTGCCTATATTGTGAGGCAGTCAGTACTGTACAGATCAGTGTGTGTGTGTACAGTGATCACGTACACTGTGCTGCCCTATTTCTATTTAATAATTACACTTGTATCATTATTTGATAAGAACCTTCGTGACACAAGTGATTCTTCCCAAGGAAGAAACGGGGGTAAGAAGAGGAAGGTGAGGAGTAAAAAGAACAGGCAGAAAGAAGAGAAGAGGGAGAAGGGAGGGAGTAGGAAGGCGGTGAAGAGGATGGAGGAGAGGGTTTGTTTGTAGGTCAAGCCTAAACACGGTAAACAGGTAGATATGAAACAGGTAGATATAAGATAAACAGGTAGATGAGATTAACGGGTAGATATAAGATAAACAGATATATGATATGGACGGGTAGATATAAGATAAACAGGTAGATGAGGGAAACAGATATATATGAGACAAGCAAGTGTATGTGAGAGAAACATTATGTTAGAAACGGGTAGATTTGAGAGAAACAAGTAGATATTAGGAAAAAGCTTGTAGCATTAGCAGGTAAATATGAGGAAAAAGGTTACTTTAACAGGTAGACATGGGAGAGTCAGTTTACTTTAGCACAGTTTGTGTGCCCTACATTGAATATTTAAATCTTGCATAAGGCATTAAATGACTAGAGGCAGGTGTGGTGGGTAGCAGAAGTGGCGAGCGGCAGGTGTTGTGGGTGGCAGGAATGGTGAGCGGCAGGTGTTGTGGGTGGCAGGAATGGCGAGCGGCAGGTGTTATAGGTGGTAATAAGAAGGGAGTAGTGTTAGTGACACAAAACTCAGAGAATAGAGAGTTAGGGAAAGAGTAGTAGCTGTGGTAGTAGTGGAGGAAGTCTAAGGACAAGAGGAAAAAAAAGAAGGAAATGTAGCACTGCATAATGGCAGAAGAAAAGGAGAGGAGAGGGGGAGATTAAGATCAGGTCAAGTCACGAGTGTTCTGATGTTTAGATCATTTGACAGTGTAATAAGAAAGGAAGATATCTACAGACACAAAGCCACGACTAAGATTCATATTACGAAAGTTGTGTATAAGGGATGATCTTTTCTGTCATGTTAGAGATCACAGTCATCCTGTTAACTGGTCCTCAGCCAAAAATGCCTACCTTTACAGACGCCGTCTTGTTGAAGCATCTCTTATACACAACTTTCCTAATATGAATCTTAGCCCTGGAGCATTGTCAAATGCTGAATTTTGGAGCATTGTCAAATGCTCCAAAATTCAGAACACTGCTAATACGATTGCTACTACTACTACTATCGCTACCAACCACTGTCACCATCATCATCATCATCATCATCATCATCACCACCACCACCACCATCATCATCATCATCATCATCATCATCATCACCATCATCATCATTATCATCACCACCACCATGATCATCACTATCACTACCATCATGATCATCACCACCATGATCATCATGATCATCATCATCATCACCACCACCACCACCACCACCAGACAGGGTTGTCGACATTTACTTTGCCTACGCTCGATACAAGGCCACTTTCTCCCCTTTACAACCAGCGTCAGTAGTACGTGAGATGCCACGATTCCTCCCCCCCTCAACCTCCCATCCATGTAGCTCCCCCTGCCTCTGACCCTCCCACCAGGTGGCACCCTCCTCCCCTGTCCTGCCTTCTTGGCTCTCCATGTATTTCCTTCCCTGGATCCTCCTTCTTGCTGATTCTCCACTTCCCTGGATTCTCCTTCTTGTTGATTCTCCACTTCCCTGGATCCTCCTTCCTGTTGATTCCTCACTACCCTGGTTCCCCCTCCCTGCTGATTCCCCACTCTTCTGGTTCCCCCCCTGCTGATTAATAATAATAATAATGATATCATGTACAAGGTATACAGGCCTAGCTGACATCAATGACATACTACTATATAGAAAGCCGCTTGCTATGCTGAGCATTTCGGGCAAATTAGGTCAGTTTTGTCCCAGGATGCGACCCACACCAGTCGACTAACACCCAGGGTGAACAGGGACAGGGACAGCAGGTGTCTTATGGAAACACGGAGGAGATTCGAACCCCGGACCTCAGTGTGTGAGACGGTTCCCACTCTCTACAGATTCCCCACTCATCTGGTTCCCACTCCCCTGTTCCCCTCCCTGCTGACTCCCCTCTCCCCTGGTTCCCCCTCCATGTTGACTCCCCACTCCCCTGGTTCCCCCTCTCTGCTGATTCCCCACTCCCCTGGTTCCCCCTCCCTGTGATTCCCACTCCCCTGGTTCCACTTCCCTGCTGGTTCCCCCACTCCCTTGGTTCTCCCTCCCTGCTGATTCCTCACTTCACTGGTTCCCTCTGTCTGCTGTTTCTCCACCCTCTGTTCTCCCTCCCTGCTGATTCCCCACTTCCCTGGTCCGCTCTTCCAGGGGAATTCCCCCTCCCTCAGGCTCGACCTCCCTGGCACTTGACGGATGCTTCTGGGGGTCAACGCCCCAGCATCCTGATTCCTGATCAACCAGGCTGCTACTGCTAGCCGCATGCAGTGCAACGTACGAACTACAGCCCGGCTGGTCAGGGACTGATGAGGAACTTGTCCAGTTCCCAGACGGCCAGAGGTTTATTGGTGATTTTTCTTATGCACAGAGGGAGGGCATTGAAGACTCGAGGACCTCTGACACTCAACGACTTCTCTCTTGGTGTACTCCAGGATTTTTCAAGTGTAAATTATTATGTATCTTTCTCGCCTACGCTCCAAGGAATACAGATGAAGGTATTTTAGGCTTTTCAAGTAGTTTAGATGCTCAATTGAAAGTTTACGGGCAGTTAAATTTCTCTGTACATATTCTAGCTTAGCAGTCTCACCCCCTGTCTTAAGGGAATCTGTTAGTATTCAGCTGTATTCCAAGCCAGAGAGAACAAGTGATTTGAAGAGTATCATCATTGGCTCATCATCGCACTATGTAGTTTTTTTTTTTTTTTTTTTTTTTTGTGTGTGTAGGTGTAATTTCAATTTCCTGTGTGTGTGGGATGGATCCTGAAGGATGTTTTCGGGGGTCAACGCCCCCGGGGCCAGGTCCCAGACCAGGTTTCCAAGTGGATTAAGGCCTGACAACCATCCTGAGAAATAGTAGAGCTTCTGACATTTTAACTGTAGCTCTGCTGAAAACAAACCTTGAAGGTTCTCATATCTACTGAACCCAGAGTTCATCACCTTGTGTTTGAAACCCATTCTGTGTGGTATAAACCTTGGTATTTCATACCAACAAAGTGGTTTAAAAAGACACGTGAGCATATTGTAGGACATATTTAACCCTTCCTGTGTGATGGAATAAGATACAAGCATATTGTTATATTCATGCGGAAGCTCTAAATCAGTACGTGTCATACGACGCCTCGGGAATTCGTGCCAATCAAGTTTGATCCAAAGTCCCTAGGATCAAGAGCCTATTACCAACATCAAAGAATGAATCGGATAGCCGCCCAGTTGGTATTCCCACAGTGTAATTCATACAGAATATAAAGTAGCTTAATGGTGTGGATGTTCGCACAGTGTAATTGATATTTAATAGAATTGCCACACAGCAAGTGTACACACGCTTATATAACACATTTATACTAGGGAAGCAGCTCACTGCTGGTGTTCCCACATTGGAACTATCACATATAATAGGGTAGACACATTCTACGGATGTTCCCACAATCTAACCTGAATATAGAATAAGATAACTGCTGCTCTTGTGTCCAATTTTCTTCAACATTGCATTGCATAACTAGGGTGATTTTCCATGTAAGTGATCATTGTAATTCACATTGTACTGCATGGATAATACTGAGTTCTTTTTTTTTTTTTTTTTAAAGAGTGAGAGTTGCTGAGGGTGACAGCCGGTCCAGCTGTAGCATGCAGCGCCTCAGTGACTTTCTGGTGATTACAAATGTCACCGAGATTGAATCAGCTTTTATTGATATTTTATTATTATTCTCATTATTAATGTGCGTGTATCTTGTTCGTGCATCATTGTGTGGATGTATGTTTATGGACGCAGCTGTGTTTACTCTGAATTCTCCTTGGTGGGGGTCGAGCTCCAGCTTCTGGACCCGCTTCATAACCTTCAGTCGAATTATTAGTTGGTTGCCATCTTGTTTGGTTGCCTTGTAAGGAGTCCGCTTTCGCTGCCGCACCACCTGCCTTATTATCCTCGTTTACGGTGCAAGCTTGACTCACATTACTCGTGAGAACACGTTCTCTATTCACGTTATGGTCCGTTTTGGACCATTAACAAACAGCGAGTCAAAATGTTTAGTAAAATGAAGTACAGGTGTTATTGAAGTACAAGTATGTCACCTCGCTTGATCGAAATGTTTTGATTGAAACGTCGTTTAAAATAAAGGAAGTATTGTAATATGTTGTTTAATACGCATATATTTTTTATAACATTATCACAGAAACTCGAATTGACTTCAGCACTTTTTTTCACACTTTTAAAATGCATCCCAGATGCAGATAACCATCATTGGCGCCGTCTTCACAGATAAGATTAGACATCCAAGCGACGGTACAACAAACAAGATTAGATTTGCCCCAGATGTTGGAGCTCCGGGGCAAAGCCTCCACTTAACTGTGTAACAATAGCTAATGGAGACAAGGAGCAGGTTGATAAGAGACACGTACCTGAACATCACTGACCAGTGTTGGAGTAACATGGCGGACCAGTGAAATAACACACATGTAGCTACAGATCTACAATTTTATCAGTCTTAAAAGCGGTTGTTAGGGTGCAGAAATAGTCCAGTCAGGGTACTTCAAGTGGCTTGAAGAGTATCATTGACTCGGTAGCTCTTGTAGGAAAGCTTGTTACTCAGCCTCTATGTGTTATTGCAGTGTGATAGTAAATGTTATTGTGCGCTTGTAGTGACACTTTTGTTATTTGGTCCCTTCTTGCAGTATGATAGTAACGTTAATATAGTAACAGTTTTGTTATTTAGTCTGTCATGTTCTTGCAGTATGATAGTAATGTTATTGTAGTAACAGTTTTGTTATCTAGTCTGTCATGTTCTTGCAGTATGATAGTAACGTTAATGTTGTAACAGTTTTGTTACTATCATTACTATCATTCTTGCAGTATGATAGTAATGGTATTGTACTCTTGGACTAAAAGGTCTACCATCATTGTTAAACTGGAGATCGTTTATATTTCCCTTTTGTTTTGTAGTATGGGTTTATGTTCTGATTTGCATTTCTTCGTTTTTTTTCCATAGTGGAGGCTCTAAAATTATTTTTAAGATGGTTACCAGTGCCGTCTTGCATCTGATCTTCACTAGTGATGCAGAGCCACAGCTAAAGAGATCCGGGTTTAGGTTCCCTTCACTGAAATTTGTTTGGTCCGGCCCTTGATGTGGATGAAGGGCTTTTGACTCAAGAAATTGCATTTACCCTTCCCTTACATTCCCCAGGCGCTGTATGACCTCTACGAGGAACATAAGGAAAAAAAAAAAAGGCACAATACCGTGACTGGGTTACTTGTGTAGTGACCTCTACGGGTTTAGCACTTCCCCACGGAATAGAACAATAATAATCCGGCAGTTCCGGGATCGAGTACGGTTTCACATCACTGGTCAGAATCACAAAAACATTTTTTTTTAATCTCTCAGTGTCTGATCACGTTCGATGCAGCGACCTATGTGACTTGTTTCACTTCATTCATATATCATTATCTTTAGTAAGATCACTACAGTGTTTCTCTGTATTTACTTTAGAATTGGAAACTTAATTTCCTTTTTTTTTTTAAAACTCCCGATGAAGAAACTTAAGGTCAGGGTTAAGAAATATAGATGAATTGAGCGATAACTTCAGACAAGGTGGAATGAAGTCATCGCTCCATTGTATAGGTGAATTTCCTTGTGAACATATCTTTAGAAAAAAATATTTTTTGTCATTATCGAGGAGGGATTAATAACATTTATAAACTCAAGAATGTTGTCGAGGTAGTGAGAGATCAGGACATGAAAACAACTATTAATTTCAGTGTATATAACTGGAGGTACGTGTGAGCGGATACGGACAGATAAACGGAGTTATAGTGGACAGGTGTCATTAGTGTAAACTTTAACAGGAAAACAGATTGGTTAGCTGACAGGTAGGCAGGCAGGCAGGAAGGCAGGCAGGCAGGCAGGCAGGCAGGCAGGCAGGCAGGCAGGCAGGCAGGCAGGCAGGCAGGCAGGCAGGCAGACAGACAGACAGACAGACAGACAGGCAGGCAGGCAGACAGACAGACAGACAGACAGACAGACAGACAGACAGGCAGGCAGGCAGGCAGGCAGACAGACAGGCAGGCAGGCAGGCAGGCAGGCAGACAGACAGGGAGGCAGGCAGGCAGACAGACAGGCAGGCAGGCAGGCAGGCAGGCAGGCAGGCAGGCAGGCAGACAGACAGGCAGGCAGGCAGGCAGGCAGACAGACAGGGAGGCAGGCAGACAGACAGGGAGGCAGGCAGGCAGACAGACAGACAGACAGACAGGCAGGCAGGCAGGCAGGCAGACAGACAGGGAGGCAGGCAGGCAGGCAGACAGGCAGGCAGGCAGGCGAGCTGGTAAGCAGACTCGTATAGGCAGATAGACAAACAGACACTCCCCTCTCCCCATATTTCAACCACTACCACCACTATACACCCTGCAGCTGCAACCATTACAGCCACCAATACCACTACTCTACCACTACCATACGCACACACTGCAGCCTCCACCACTACAGCCACCAACACCACTACCACCACCACTACAATCACCACCACCACCACACTGCAGCCTCCACCACTACAGCCACAAACACCACTACCACTACAATCACCACCACCACCACACTGCAGCCTCCACCACTACAGCCACAAAAACCACTACAATCACCACCACAGCCGCCACTGCTTTCTCCACAAAACTTTAAGTTTCATTTTCAACCAAGTGTTAAAGACGAGCACCTCAGGATGCGCCACTCAACAAATGCACCAGCAGCACATTTCACTAAAATTAAAGTGGCACATTACAGAAAGTTAGAGTAAAACTTTTTAAGAAATTGATGACTACAGCACATCTCGTGAAGAATATATTTTCGCAGTTCATTTTAGAATTATTCCAGCCACTTTGTGACGACCTTTGATAATGACATCGATGGTGACGATGATGAATATAATAACGAATTAATACTACTACTAACAGTAATGATAATTTTTATTTTATTAAGTAAGACAACAGTAATAATAATAGTAATAATAATAATAATAATAATAATAATAATAATATAATAATAATAATAATAATAGGGTACATAACAGTAACAAGATCGGCTGTACTAGCAGCGGAAGGTACATAAAACCTCGTTCTAAACATAAATTTTAGAATTAGAATTTGTGAACACGTTTTTATAAATAGGTTTTTCACGTCTCTCGCGTCTCGGTGGATCCTGCAGAACATGAAGCCTCATTGTGTCAGATAGTTGTGTTATCTTATCAAAAGATTTTAGTTATAGTCACAGCAACGTGCTGCCCACAGTAATGGCTACGTTTTTGCTTGAAACTGAGCGAAATGTTGTCACAATAAAGGCTTGATCTGCACCTGTCTTTTCATCAAGTTAGATCCTGGAATTTTAGAAAGTTTGTATGTTAGGTTGATTGGTTTATTAGGTGTAAAGTATCGTCTACACGAGGGTCAGTTAAGGCTGCAAGTCACCTGTACAGTACCTGACTAGCTGGGTTGTGGTTCGTACGCATGTTTGCCTGCGGCCAGCAGTAACAGCCTGGTTCATCAGGCCCTGATCCACCGCGAGGCCTGGTCATGGACCGGGCCGCGGGGGCGTTGACCCTCGCAATAATCTTCCAGTGTATGTACACTAAGGGGTTCTATATTAGGCCTATAATTACGATAATATGGGGTATATAATAAAAATCATCAATACAGAATGCTAATAAAATTCAGATATATAAAGTTTTAACTAAAATGTATTAAATCGGAAAATGGAAAGTTAAATGTACGACAGTAAATAATTCCTCCAAATAATAATAGTATATAGATTAATTACTAGAGTAAAATTATTATCAATAATACTGAAACTTAAGTGGCAGCTGCAACACATTTTTTCATGGAGAAGTAGACAGTATAATGTGGTCCTTTATTGACTACATTTCGTCCACACAGTGGGATTTATCAAGTCACAGACAAATCTGTTTGTGATTTGATAAAGCCCACTGTGGGGGGCGAAACGTTGTCAATAAAGGATCGCATTATACTGCATTTGTGTCTATTTTTCCATCCTGTCGGTGTTTTATACCATTTATCTCAAATATTTTCAGGAACGATAACAGCATCGGATACCCAGGACGTACACAGACTCACCAGCGGGGTGGTGGCACACTCACACCAGGAGGGGTGCACCAGACCACCGCCAGAGGGGTGCACAGACTCACCAGGAGGGTCACCAGACCACCGCAGGAGGGGGTACAGACTCACCAGCCAGGAGGGTGGGCCGAGCTCCGAGGCGTGCCAGCCACCCAGGGCGGCTTCACCGACTCCCGCCAGAGGGCGGGTTTCACCAGACTCACCCCCAAAGTTCTTCGTGGACACAGCTCACCAGCCAAGGAGGGTGGGTGGCACGAGACTCACCCACCAGGGAGGGCGGGTGACACCAGACTCACCGCCAGGAGGGGGGTCACCAGACTCATCCGCCAAGGAGGGTGGGTGGCACGAGACTCACCCACCAGGGAGGGTGGGTGGCACCAGACTCACCAGCCAAGGAGGGTGGGTGGCACGAGACTCACCCACCAGGGAGGGCGGGTGACACCAGACTCACCAGCCAAGGAGGGTGGGTGACACGAGACTCACCAGCCAAGGAGGGTGGGTGGCACGAGACTCACCCACCAGGGAGGGCGGGTGACACCAGACTCACCCGCCAGGGAGGGCGGGCTTCACCAGACTCATCCGCCAGGGAGGGCGGGCTTCACCAGACTCACCCGCCAGGGAGGGTGGGTGGCACCAGACTCACCAGCCAAGGAGGGTGGGTGGCACGAGACTCACCCACCAGGGAGGGCGGGTGACACCAGACTCACCCGCCAGGGAGGGCGGGCTTCACCAGACTCATCCGCCAAGGAGGGTGGGTGGCACGAGACTCACCCACCAGGGAGGGCGGGTGACACCAGACTCACCCAGCCAAGGAGGGTGGGTGGCACGAGACTCACCCACCAGGGAGGGCGGGTGACACCAGACTCACCCGCCAGGGAGGGTGGGTGCACCAGACTCACCAGCCAAGGAGGGTGGGTGGCACGAGACTCACCCACCAGGGAGGGCGGGTGACACCAGACTCACCCGCCAGGGAGGGCGGGCTTCACCAGACTCATCCGCCAAGGAGGGTGGGTGGCACGAGACTCACCCACCAGGGAGGGCGGGTGACACCAGACTCACCAGCCAAGGAGGGTGGGTGACACGAGACTCACCAGCCAAGGAGGGTGGGTGGCACGAGACTCACCCACCAGGGAGGGCGGGTGACACCAGACTCACCCGCCAGGGAGGGCGGGCTTACCAGACCATCCGAGGCGGACTCAGACTCACCGCCAAGGAGGGTGGGTGGCCAGACTCACCCAGCCAGGGAGGGGGGTGACACCAGACTCACCCGCCAGGGAGGGCGGGCTGCACCAGACTCACCGCCAGGAGGGGGGTGGCACGAGACTCACCCACCAGGGAGGGCGGGTGACACCAGACTCACCCGCCAGGAGGGCGGGCTTCACCAGACTCATCCGCCAGGAGGGTGGGTGGCACGAGACTCACCCACCAGGGAGGGCGGGTGCACCAGACTCACCGCCAGGGAGTGGCGGACTTCACCGAGACCCATCCGCCAGGAGGGCGGGCTTCACCAGACTCACCCGCCAGGGAGGGTGGGTGGCACCAGACTCACCAGCCAGGGAGGGCGGGTGACACGAGACTCACCAGCCAGGGAGGGTGGGTGGCACGAGACTCACCCACCAGGGAGGGTGGGTGGCACCAGACTCACCGCCAGGAGGGGGTGACACCAGACTCACCCGCCAGGGAGGGCGGGCTTCACCAGACTCATCCGCCAGGGAGGGCGGGCGTCACCAGACTCACCAGCCAAGGAGGGTGGGTGACACGAGACTCACCAGCCAAGGAGGGTGGGTGGCACGAGACTCACCCACCAGGGAGGGCGGGTGACATGAGATTCCCTCCACAGCTGTTACACGAGTATAAAGAATTCAATATTAATTCAAGCAAAACCATATGTAGGTAAATACTACAATTTATGTAATGCCATATGTAGGGTTATTTACATTGTGATACAGAAGTAGAGTGATTGGCAAGGTTAATTATAGGAGGTATTAACAAGGTTAATTATAGGCGGTACACCACCACAGACACCATTCACACCCATGTAAAATTCTTACTCATCGACACGATAAACATAGTCTAACTACAATATACAAGAAGAGCGTATGCGAGTGGTAAATGATTAACTTTTTACCATATTCCCGTACGCATAACTCACTCTCCCTCTTACTCTCTCTCTCTCTCTCTCTCTCTCTCTCTCTCTCTCTCTCTCTCTCTCTCTCTCTAAATAGAGCTACTTCTCTCTCTCGTCTCTGCTTCTTCCTCTCTTCTTCGGCTCAAATCAACACAGGGGCTTCTCTAATCTTCCACGGATGATTAATAATTTTCTCTCTACTAATAACTTTCCCTTGAGGAGCTTTATTATCGGGACAGAGCAGAGAGCTTTGGTTCGGATGGGAGGTAATTGCTTTCTTTATATGTCCTTGGATTTCGAGGATCGGGGGGATGTAACTTATCTGATTGTTCTTGAATCCTGATTGGTAGCTGCGAGGGTAATTGCTCTCATTCTGGCCGCTGATTGGGAGACACAGCAATTCTCTCTCTCTTATTTCTATCCCTAATTATTTGAAAGGTTAGTTGAATGTCATGTATCTTTTATATTTTAGTATTTAATTATTAACAATACTGTTTTATGTGATTGGTGAATTTTCCATTAGGACAAAGTGACTGGCATTTCCAGTGGCACTTTTCTCTCGGTTTCTGGCGGCTCAATAACAAGCGAACTTCACTTTTTTTTGCGCATATTGATTGGTAAATAGACATTCTTTTTTTTTTTTTGGTGCCTAAGCTGACATTACGACTTATTGAGCGATATTTGTTTTTTTACCGTCGGCTGAGTGTTGAAACGAGGACAGGAAGTGTGGAGGACTGTGCGTTGTATTGTACGGTCTAAGAGGATAAAGGAATGTCAAGTTAGATAAGGGAGGAATGCTGGATGACGTGGTGTGCAAGCTTTGGTTGGGACAATGTTTTTGCTCTTTGTACAACTTTTATCATGACTTATTAAAGCTCTATACTGAGCGAAATGTTTTCTCAATTAAAAAAATTTCTGCAGCTTGTGTGTATTTTCACTTGTCTGTTGGATGTTTGTAGCCTATGTTTTTAAACGGTTGGGCTATATAGTCATCATAATCTGGTTGATCCGGCACTTGAAGCAAGTATTAGTCCATTGGATGCTGGACTACTGCCACATCAGCCAGGTTGTGATGGCTATGTAGCCCTGCGGGGTGTCATCAGCCACAGCCTGGTTGATCAGGCAGTCTGCAAGGAAATCTTGCCACAGACCAGGATGCGAGGGTAGAACCCTAGAAACCGGTTACAGGTATGCACAATATCACTCTCATGGTAAATCACCTGAGTCGTGCAATTTTTCCTGGCACACTTATTGAAAAACAATAGAGATGGAGACCAATGCTTTTACGCAACTGAAAATCTGGAATCTTGTCTGGAAATCCTGGAAACCTTTCACTCCAGTTAAAGGTCAAGATGTCTGCAGAAGTGGAAATGTGGAAGCACTCTGAGAACAACTTATCTTCGTTTTGCAACATTTTCTTACGTGGTTCCAAGCGTCAAGTCCTTAACTTCTTGCAACTCTGCGAAAACTACTTTCTTTAAGTGTGGTTAAGGAAATTTTGGTTATAAATTAGGTTACATTAATTTATAAAAAAAACTTAATCACAAAAAAGGAAATTAAAAAAAGGCGTTGCACATCTATCCGTGGGAGAAAAGGCTGTTGAGGGACACTAAACCGTGGTGGTGTAGTGCACCATGGTAGTCTCCTGAGAGACACTACTCTTGAGGTTTTCGGGGGACCATCACCTTCGTGACAGGCTCTCTCCTGTTGACGGTTTGATCAGGCAGACTGTTAGTGCTTGTTGTACGCGATCAGACGTAGTTCATGACGCGACACATGTATACCTGATAAGCAAATGCATTAGAGAAAAATTCCTTGTAAGAAGGTTGAACAAGTACATAAGTTGACCAGTTAGTTGACGAAGGTGAATCAAGTCAGTAATAGAACAAATTATGACTGTTGTTTTTCAAACTATTATTATTATTATTATTATTATTATTATTATTATTGTAGAGGAACGTTAAGCATGCAATTAAATAGTAACAGGTTTAATCCCAAGAAGAGGGGGGCACCTTCAGTTCCTTTAATGAAGAATCTTTTATGAGCATCAAAGTATTCCCTTTGAGGTGTCTTAGGGTAAACATCTCTAATTTAATAATGAAGGAATATTCAAGTGTATTTTTACTGCATCATAAGTAAAGGAAGCCCAGCAGGTTATGTTGTGTTTTAGAGCCCATCACAGAAGCAGTGTTGACCACTCAGTATTGTCTGATTAGTAGAAAAAGAGTCAACTTTCGGCTCAAACATCGTGATCGTACGTTTAATGTATTTTGAAAACGTGAGATACTGTAAGAATGTAGTAAAATAAAGTCAGTGCAGCAGGTCCACATGGCCATGCTAGACGGAGCGCATTCACCCCCCAATTCCCATGTCTAACCCATGTTTACGTCTAACCCATTTTGAAAGCTTGCTTCGGTGAACCCCTGGGCGATTTCCACTGTAGGTTTAGTAACTGACATAATCTACACGAAACTGCGATGTGAGTTTTATCTGAGTGTATATTACTTTAAGAGTTAGATGTATCAGTTAAGAACGATGGAGGTTACCCTGAGCTCAGCGGGACTTATAAAATTAACAGCTTCATCTGAATTAGATCAGATATTTGGTGTGGAGGGCAAGATACCTACCCGGGACACCCCTCACCACCCAGGACACTCCTCACCACGCAGGACACCCCTCACTACCCAGGACACCCCTCACCACGCAGGACACACCTCATCACCCAGGACACCCCTCACTACCCAGGACACCCCTCACCAACCAGGACACCCCTCACTACCCAGGATACCCCTCACTACCCAGGACACTCCTCACTACCCAGGACACCCCTCACCACGCAGGACACCCCTTTACCACGCAGGACATCCCTCACCACCCAGGACACTCCTCACTACCCAGGACACCCCTCACCAACCAGGACACTCCTCACCACCCAGGACACCCCTCACCACCCAGGACACCCCTCACCACCCAGGACACGCCTCACCACCCAGGAGACGCCTCACCACCCAGGACACCCCTCACCACCCAGGACACCCCTCACCACCCAGGACACCCCTTTATCACCCAGGACACTTCTCACCACCCAGGACACCCCTCACCACCCAGGACACCCCTCACCACCCAGGACACCCCTTTATCACCCAGGACACTTCTCACCACCCAGGACACCCCTTTACCACCCAGGACACCCCTCTCACCACCCAGGACACCCCTCACAACCCAGGACACCCCTCACCACCCAGGACACACCCGTCACCACCCAGGACACCCTTCACCACCCAGGACACCCCCGTCACCACACAGGACACCCCTCACCACCCAGGACACCCCCGTCACCACCCAGGACACCCCCATCACCACACAGGACACCCCTCACCACCCAGGACACCCCTCACCACCCAGGACACCCCTCACCACCCAGGACACTTCGCTGCCTAGTACCTTGAAAATAACCTGAAAACCTTGAACCTTGAACTGTGAGCGTGAGTGGGACGTGATACACCCTGTAAGAGGTTAGCAATCAACCCAGCATTCAGTGTGTCCCCAGACGCTGGGTAATGACCAGGTGACTGCTGTGACCCGGAGCTTCCAACTTTTGACCTCGCCATCGCGCGCGCGCGCTCACACCGCGCACATATAATTGAGCACAAACACGCATGCGCACACTGATACAAGTATTCAGTATCATATACAACGCATGATAGTTATGTATATCTTTCAGTGAAGAATATACACTGAGAGCTTACTCGATAGGCTTTAAACCCAGTTAACCAAACATGCACACAAGTATATTCACATGTACGTAAACATTCGCACCTATACATATACGGTACACATGAGAAATTGTACACACACAAAACGAAGGTATTTATTTGCGAAATATATTATTATATTCATGGGGAATCGCTAAACCTGTAGGGGTCATTACGTAATGTTTGATCCAAGGAAGGGGAGGAGAGCTCCGTTTACCTCGATCGAAAAGACCTTCACGAGAATCAAGGCACTCCCTTGATGTTGTAAATTACAAAGCTTTCTGTGTCATAGACCTCATGTTTACTTGTAATTTACCTCAAGTTAATTTCAAGGGTCACCGTCCCCGTCGCCTGGTATCAGACCAGGCGGCGGGGGCGGTGACCTGATCAACTAGGTTGTTGACGCTGGCAGTACGCAGTCCAAAGTAGACACCACAGCCATGCTAATCGGGTTTGTGCTAGCAGCACTCAGTCCAACGTACGTACCACAGCCTGGCTGATCAGGCTGTTATGCTAGCAGCGAACAGTCAATGTAGGCACTACTGTCTGGCTCATCAGGCTGTTGGTGTGTTACAGGCGGGTAGATTTCTGCCTGTCTCCCTTACATAGTTCTTGTTACAGTGTCCACAAGGGATGGTGTTTGAACGCCTGCTGTGGAAGGGGTGTAGGACTGCATTTCTGCATTGATGTTGCTTCTAGCAAGCGCCTGCCAGAGAAAGAATGGTGTTCCTAGCAACATCTACGCACTAGAGCACTAACAATTGCTTAGTGGAATGTTCCACGTGGTTTTTGTTAAGAATGGCTTGGACCTTGAACCTGCAACCTTGGATGAAGAAAGAGGAAAGAGAAGTGAAGATATGTGAAATTTTGCTGTATGTAGGTACACTGCTCCTTAAAAACATGGGCTTGGGATGGACGTAGTTCTCAAGAAGAAACCAGTGAGGTTGATGCGAGTGTCATGGTGTGAATAGAAGAGTATGATAACGTCTTTGTTGGTGGGGGGTTTATGTACTTTGAAGGAGAGGTGGTCACTATCGGGAGATCTGCACAGGAGGAAGTAAAAAAAAAGGGGGTCTTTCTTTTCCAAAGTAAACTTTATAGATGGTTCAATTGTGTTGATTTTATTAAGGAGGTCCTTGATATGAACACGTCCGGTATAGAATATCAAGATATTGTCAAAGTATCTTAGCAGGGTAGCATGTGTTAGGAATGAGTGTGCAGAATTTCTCGGTCTTCAGGGTCTGCGTGAGGAGGGTTGCCGATGGCACTCCAACTCATAACAGAACCCGACCTTAGACGTCAAAAATGCTTGGTAGCCTGATTTATCACTGTCACTTATACCATGAATCAAGAAGCGGTATAAAGTATCGAAAGCACTGACACACCTAATAGTTGACCAAATTATAAGCCCGGCCCACCTCATGATACGGCCGCCAGATGACCTCACATGTTACCCGATACCATCTTAACCTCACTTGTACTAGATATGCTTATATGTGCTATTATCCTTTGTATATTAAGAGTGATCAAGACCCCCAGGATTGAAACGTTTTCTATATGAACATGTCCAAGTATTTGTTCACGTGTTTATTTAAACCACTTATCGTATCACTTACGAAGATTTATACCATCTACATATTGGTCCATAAATTAAGTGTAGTAATTGAGTTGCAGGATCTAAAGGCGAATTCATTATGAATGGTAAGTTTTTAGACTGTTTTCACACTTCAATTCTGGATTCCCAACTCCCTTCTTTATTATTGAATTATCATAATAAGAATATTATTATATAGCTGGATGAGGGAAGAGTTGTTGAGTAAGTTATAAGTGAACCAATGCAGTGATTAACTCGTGGATCGAGTGAGGGTAATTACTCTGGTCAGTTATAGCAGTTACAATGGACTTACGGTGATACCCAGTTTTCTGTCTGATACCGTCCATCCTTCTCTCTCTCTCCTTTCCTCCCTCCATTTTCCCTTCCAATCCCTCATCTCCCTCCCTGGGTGTGGTCTGTGGCTCGGTTGATAACGCACTCGGCTGACATACTGAGTGTCCGTGGTTTGATCCCCGGCACGGGTGGAAACGTTGGATATGTTTTCTTACACTTGCTGTCTCTGTTCACTTAGCAGTCAGTAGTTACCTAGGTGTTAGTCGACTGGTGCGAGTCGCATCCTGGGTGTTTCTGTATTTGCCCCAGAGAGATGGAATGCTGGACAGGTATAAGGAAAGTATTGAAAATGGAAGACCTAGAGAATTTAAGGAATTTCCTGAGGAGCTTACCAGATATATGCTAAGAGTGGGAAGATAAAGGTAGGAAACACGGAGCTGAATTAAGGGGGGGGGAGACAGATACTCAGGACAGGAAAGAGGAGACGGATATAAGGATACTATACAGTGAGAAAAATACAAGGGAGGAAGAGACAACAATAGCAAGAAAGCAAGGAACAACAACCTGGAGAAATGTGCTCAGGGGAAGGTAAACAAGAGAATTCAGATCACTTCTCACAAAGCGATATTGAGACTAATTCAGTAAACGTAGGCAGTCAGAACATCTGGAAATACTATGCTAAAGGGATGTGCCTTTACGGGACAAAATGCTGGTGTCAGTACACCAGAAAATACTCAAACATGATAAGAAAGGAGTAGTGTCGCTTTGAAAAGGAATACAGGTGCTTCCATCCAGAGATGTGCAAAGCCTCAACGCAGCTCAGAGAATGTCTTGACCTTAGCTCTCCAGACTACCACGTGAAAAGAAGGAACGCGGCGCTACAGAGAAAGCAGGGGAATGAAAAATGAACAGCATTCTTTTTTTAGACAAAAAGAGAAACGAACAGACCCAAAAAAGGGAACAAACCTGGAAGAACTACAGATAGGACAGAGGTGCACAATACTAGGACAAACCAAGTCAGTCATGTACTCATCAGTATCGAATGCACAACAGACAAGTGCAAAATCAGTACTGGAAAAAGCAGGAGTATGTATACCAGGGGCCGTATACATACTCCATTACCATTGGTACTAACAAAACACACACCAAACCAAAACATCTCAAATGGTAAATCCTGCTTCCTTTTTTGCAAACATTCAGGGTTTGAAATCAAATAAAAATGACACCGTTATATTAGTGGGCTCCTCACAGAAGCGAATGCCAGTGTTTGGAACTTTTACAGAAACACTTACAAGGGATGTTTAGGACGGTGAGATAACGATAAAAAAACTGTAATATGTATAGATGTGACAGAGTTAATAGTTCACAGGGAGGAGGACTCCATGTGAAAGATACTTTTTGTTGCACAGAATTACTAAATTCATCGAATGATACGGCAGAAGTTCTAGGTATTAAAGCAGAAAATAGGAATTTGGTAATTATACTAGTATATAAACCACCGTCAGCGACGGCTGAGGAATTCAAAGAATAGTTGTCTTGAAAGGCTGGAAAATCCCACCAAATATTATCCTCCCTGAAGACTAGGTCTCACAAATGTAAAACGAAAGATGGCTCATCACAACATTTTACCAGAAATAGTTACTGGAAGGACCCTATAACCCCTGTGGTTTAGCGCTTCTATTTGATTATAATAATAATAATGGAAGGACCCTGACTCAGCAGGTACATACCAGGGAACTAATGAGGCTTTGTGAAAAGTTTGCGTTGAACCAACTGATCCCACAAGAAATAAAAATACACTGGATTTAATCTTCACAAACAACGAGAAACTAATCAGAGGCAGTCACAAAAACAATATACTCTTACCACAACATGATAGAAGTACAAACGAGTATAAACTCAGGGGTGGGAAACTCCAGCAATAACGTACAAGAAGGGATGTTCAATAAATTGAATTACAACAACCATAAAATTGATTGGGACAAGATTAACCAAGAACTATTAGACATATCCTAGGAAACAGTCATGATCACTCTAAATCCTCACCAATGCCTGGAAAAGAGGAACATCTTTCTCAAATTCATCGCTTAACTATTGGTTATGAGTAAGAAGGGTTGGATTCCAGAGGGACCTGCCTAACAAAAGTCAGTAGGCTTGCCGCAGTGCTGCGCAGTTCTTGCCTTCTTGCTTCTACCAGTGAATCCCGTCCCCTGCAATATCTTCGAGACCTTCCACCTCATCTTAGACAGTATTTAAGACTCCATTCTTATGCTTCAGCTTCATATCTTTCCAGACCATGGAGTTGAACTCTTCTCCAGGCTGAGGGACTGACCACCTCAAATACTATTTCTCCAAGGTTGATGGACTGATTACATAATCTTTTCTTCGCTACTAGACCTATTGCCTCTGTATTTGACTAAAAAAGCCTATTGTGTAGGCGAAACGTTTCAACAGTAAAGATAACCAACTGTTGCACGTGTCTTACTCATGAATTTGTCATTATTTTATACTATTTTCAACACTGCTGTTTCTTATCTTCATAACCGACTTAGATAAAAACACCCGTCAAAGTTTTGTATCAACATTTGCAGATGACATTAAAATAAGCATGAAAGTCACATTGGTAGAGAAGACACTGAAAAATTGCAGGGTTTTTCCATTGGACAGTGGAAAACAGCATGACGTTCAGTGGTGATAAGCTCTAGCTGCTTAGGTATGGAAAGAATGAAGAACTCAAAGGGGAAACCGCATACAAAACTAGAGAGGATTGTCAAATAGAACGAAAGGAACACGTAAAAGATCTGGGAGTAATTATGTCAGCTGACCCTTCAAAGAATACAATAAGACCAATGTAACGACAGCCAAGAAAATGATGGGATGGATAATGAAAGCTTACAAAACAAGAGAAATAGTACAAATGGTGACACTTTTCAAATTGCTTGTGCTTTCTCATTTGGAATATTGCTCATTGTTAATGGCCCCGTTCAGGACAGGAAAAATATCAGAGCTGGAACAGATACATAAATTGTTTACGGCTGGCATAGTGCCAGTAAAGCATTCATTTAAATTACTGGGAACGCCTTAAAGTCTTAAATATGTACTTATTGGAGCAGGGTAGAGAGAGATACTACATGATAATATATACTTGGAAAATACTTGAAGGCCTGGTCCCAAATCTGCACACTGCCATAACAACATAACAACAAAAGCAGGGGCGCCGTGGTCACACTAAGGGAACACTGCATCAATGTCTGTGGCCCCAGACTGTTCAGTATCTTACCAAAATATATTAGAAACACTGTTGTGTCAAGTGTAGAAGACTTCAAGAGGAAACTGGACGAGTATCTTCACCAGGTGTCAGATCAATGAGGCTGTGATGGATATGTGGGTCAGCAGACCATCAGCAGCAACATCCTGGTTGACAAGAGCCTGGCCCAAAGCCGGGCTTTGGGAGTAAAAATAACCTCGGAACTCATCAAAGGTAAAGGTATATTGCCGCGACTCCGCCGTAGTGACAACGGCATCATTAAACTAATCTTATCTATCACAAAGAACCGGCACTGTCAGCATTTTTACCTAACGAATAAACTAACAGCATTTTTCTCCCTTACCATTTCCTCGTCTTTCCAATGGTAGATTCAAAGCTTAGCGGTCAAAGAGTTTGCCTCACATGCACTGAGACCACTGCGTTTGACCGGTGAGCCAGTCATCGCTGTATCTTGGCCCGACAAAGGGCGAACACAGAACAGGCATGACATTGACATGTGTCTCAATAAACATCACCGTGTGTGGCACCGCAGGCAAGCGCTTGCTTCTTACAGCGGACCCGTCATAGTACCAACAGCACCTCTGAATGGGTCAGCAAATGACAAAGACCCGTGCAAGGGAATTTCCTGGCGACTTCCATAACAGCAGTTCGGCAAACAACCGAAAGTTCCCTGTGAAACGTGTAGGCAAGCATCCTTACATCTGCCGCACCTGCTCACTTAGCAGTATAAATTGGTACCAGGTGTAAGGCGATTGTCATGGGTAACATCCTGGTAAAAAAATGTTAGGCAAGTATGTTACATTGTTCTTCAGTATGTGTGAGAAACGGAGCGGATTCATATGCTAGGTGATAATTGTAAACAGTGTTCTCCCCACCATTGTTTGCACTTACGGTCTCCTCCTCTTCTCCCTCCTTGCCCTGTACAATATACACCCCTCTATAAATTGTATATTTGCACATTTTTGTACTCTACCCAGAGTTTCACCCACACAACTCCTTCAAGAAGGATGTCTTGGTGTCTGTAAAGGGATAGTGGTACGAGCAATCAGAGCTCCCCTCATCTACCATGGATCAAATTTGATTACCTCCTTTGTTTACCGCATTCCACTCTTCTTCCTCTGAAATATTTCTTCTCTGTTCTCAATTCCCTGCCTCTCTCTTATTAGTTTTCCAGTGGCTCCTTTTCCACTAGCTCCATTCTTCAACCTTCATTAATGCCCTTCCCCAACCCCCCCACTCCTCCCTAGAATGTTTTTCCTCAGCCTTCATTAGTGTCCTTCCTCATTCCCCACCCTAAAATGAATTTAAATGCTTACTAAGTGATAAATTACCAAGGAGTGGGAAGAGACCTCCTTAAGTGGGTTTTAGAAGTATCAATATTAAAATGGCCACTTAAGTGGAGGTGGTTAAGTTCACACTGCAGATGTATCCAATTTTGTTAAACACTAGCCCCTTTCCCCTAGCCCTCCACAAACTTTCCCCTTTCTCCGCCTTCTCTAGTCCCCTTTTCCACCAGTGTGGAATGAGCCGTTGGGCGATGACCTCTAGAATCGAGTAAAGGTAGACCATATCAGGTGTTTTCGGTTAGGTGAAGGTGACTCCACAGCTCATGTTTATGACACCCAAACTACCTCGTGACCCTTGACCCCAACCGAGTAGAATACGTGAGGTCATTTAAGACGTCAGGCAGACAGAGACAGATTGTTTTTTTTTTTTACAGATTGATAGATATATTTTTTCATTGACAATCATATAAAATGTTTAATTTTGGACCAAACCTAACTTAAACTAGCGTAATTTTTTTAGTTAAATTCTGCTATGTATAACATAGGTCAGTTTAAATTTATGTAATATTACTTAAAATCAATGATAAACATTTTATTCGTTATGTTCAGATTGATTTCCGCTGATTTATGGCAAAAACAAATTTTCATTCTGCTAAATCGGCAGAATATAAGAAACTCGCCGGTTCGGCTTAATCAGCACGACACTTATATATATATATATATATATATATATATATATATATATATATATATATATATATATATATATATATATATATATATATATATATGTCGTTCCGAATAGATAAAACTCGCAACGCTCGTCTTGCCGAATAAGGCAAGCGAAAATTTGTGTATGCAATAATTTCGCAAAAATCATTCACTTCCCCATCTATAAAATGCAAATAGTTACTTTCTCCTGCTTCCTATAGCCCCGTGACAATAACCAGTTTCATATACTTCCTGTAGCCCCATGACAGTAACCAAGTTCACGTGTTTCGTATAGACCAGTGCTTCCCAAACTTTTTTCACCTAATTTTCCCCCAAAAGAAGCTGAAATTGATCGTGAATCCTCTTCATGTTTTTTCTGTAAGAAAAAAACCTAGAAATAACAAAGAAAAATAAACCGTTCTGATCTGGACATGCAGAAAATTAATTCATTTAGTTTTTGTTGACAAAAATTTTATCCTGGGTTTTAAGAACATTGCATAAACAATTATAACTTCTTACTTGACTACATAGGATATATACACGGAAAAGTGTATTTCTGTCAGCTTATATACACTGAGAGTTGACTTTAATCCTTATTTTAGGGATTAAAGTATTCTTGTCTGGTGGTAAACAGGTTACGTGCAGCTTTAGTAACCCTAGTCAACCTACTTGGCTTAGTCACACAACCTAAAACAAATCTGAATTGACTTGGGAAGAACATTTAAGCGGGAACGATGGCATTGTTTCCTTTCAGCCAGTTGTTTAATGCGAGGTTGTGTTGCGGACAAAATGAAATTGATCTCTTTCCTGTGTCCGGATATAGCAAGATTTTTGGTTACAACTGATGTATTTAAAGATTCCCGGGAAGGGCAGAATGAGAGTACCAGAGAAGGAATTTCTCTAATTTCATTTCTTCCTCATATTGTAGGAAGTTTTATTTTGAACTCACTTTCCAGTAATATCATGCACAAAACAGATATTCATAATTGATGTCGCCCTAGAAATCATACCTCAAAAACCTTGAATTTACATCTGTTGACTCATCCAGTTGGAACGCAAAAATACCAGTCGGAGATTATTTGATCTCTTGTACCACCTGTTTCATTATATTTTCTGATATTTCACTAAATCATTCGACAAAAGAAATTTGCTGAATCTTCTTTTTCAGGAACCTCCTCTCCCTCAGAATTTTAATTAAGGTTTCGACGATTGTATGTGTTTTTTTCCAGCTTCGCTATTTCACGGGAAGCCTCGTAAAATACCTCGCCGACGCTGATGGACTACTGGTGGAAGGAACCAACTTAATCCATTTTCAAATATTGATCATGGCGCTTGAAAAATTTCGTGATTTCATTAATATATATATACTAAATATATATATATATATATATATATATATATATATATATATTATATATATATATATATATATATATATATATATATATATATATATATATATATAAACACTGATCTCTGGCCGAAGGAGACTCGAACCTACGAACCTTACCTTGTTAGCATATATATATATATATATATATATTATATATATATATATATATATATATATATATATATGCAAGACAAGCCCCGGGGGGGGGTGGAAATCTTTAGCTCTCTTGCATTGTTAAGATCGTTAGACTTACATCTTCTGCTAATTATTTATTTAGCTCTTTGTAACTCTTACTATTTTGTCTTACTTTACACACACACCATCTTTCAGTTCTATTCAGTAACTACCATTTAATGTATAAAGACAGTCTCGTCATTAAAAAAAACTGACAGTGAGAAAAAAAAATTCCTGCCAAACCAAATTAATTACAGTTAATGAGACGATGAAAAACGAGAATGGATAAATCATCGAGTATACAAATTGTATCTTGTTCGCCATTACTACATTGTAAACTTCCATTGTTTCAGTATCAGTAGCTACTCAAAACGACGACTGCTGATAAAATGACATGGACGAATATAATGTTTTTGAGTAGCCAATGGGATACGCAATCACGTCCACACCCCCATACGAGCCAATGAGCATTGCCGTCTCTGAGGCAGCAGTGTTGTTTGCTCTCGCCCTTACGGAAAAGAATTAAAACTTTGAAGTTAATCTACTTAAAATTAAAGTTTTCTTTTTTTTTATCTATTTATTTTCAGCGCCTCATTTATTATACTTTTAAATTCTCAAATTTCTTACAATTTTTTTAAATTTTCTTAGCCCTCCTTGGTCCCCCTGAGCGTTGATTCCTTGAGGGGTCCATCGACCTCAGTTTATAGTTCCATGATAATATTTTAGTTCCGCTTGCATGCCTATCATATTCACCTGCTTCATGCAGTCTCCTGCCAATTAGTTTTACCTTCTTGCTTTAGCCGCATGTCAGTAGGAACTAGGAGTACTTAGTTACGAGTGCCCCTCCTGCAGTGCCTCCCACTGCGCCTGCCTCAGGCCCTGGAGGGAGGCGTTGCTCCCTCCATCAGGCGCTAATTACTGAGCTGCACAAGCAAAAATGTTTAACCATAATAAACATGGAATCGTGGGTTGCCTGCCTCGCCACTCTTCAAGGGGAGAATTATTTTAGTATTGGTTTTCAGCTGTGGTTTACAGGTGTTGAATTGTGGGTTATTATGCGGTTTTTGGAAGGTTCCAGAAACCTCTTCATTGGTTAACAGTCATGTTTTGAGGCTGCCGCCACCCGACACGTGCATGCAAAAAAAAAGTAAACCTTTATTATAAAAAAAATGTTTCTATCAGGGTGAACATTATACAATTGAGCGAAACGTTGCAGTAAGGACTTTCGTTCTTTTTTGTGTGTATTCATTTAACCAAGTGTTGTAATATATAATACATCGTGACATCTGATACAGGTTTCGAGGGTTCTCCGACCCTTTGAGCCTTGTCTGAAGTTACCTTAATCATCATGGTAGAAGACCTGCAAAACAGAGGTCAGAGTCCGAAGGTCTGTGGCCTTTTGACTTCCCACGTGGTGTCTACCTGATCAACCAGTTATCCGCTTATTTATTTGGTTAATGTATTTTGCATGGGCAGTGAAGCAGCACCTGCAACAAGTCAAAATAATTGGGATAATTTGCTTTTTCCTGACATATTAAACAAAACTTTATGTTTTTTTTCAACAAATGTTACTTAGTATATTTCATTGTTGGCCATTCGTCTGTAGTAGTGTTTGGAGACACTGGCAGATGTGATACTCGTATCAAACCTTTTTTTTTTGAGAGGTTGTCAAGCCTGTTTCAGGGTTTATCATGTCCGTATGAGAAGTTAGCAAGCTATTTGAGGATTTGCCAAGCCTATCTGAGAGCTTTCCAAGCCTATCTGAGAGCTTTCCAAGCCTATCTGAGAGCTTGCCAAGCCTGTTTGAAGGTTTACCACTTTATTTACTGTGTGTGAGGCTAGTTTCTTTAAACTTTTAATTATTAATCTTGTCTCCACTGGAGTACATCAAAGACCATTTGGGTTCATTAAGGACCACCAGGAATCCTCAAGGTCAATTTAAATTAATCAAGGACCACTGGGGTGCCTTAATGACCATTTAAATTCCTTGAGAACCACTTGAGTGTTTCAAGAACCACTTGGGTTTCTTAAGAACCACCTGGTTTTCTTGAGGACCAATTTACTTCTCAAGGCCTACTGAGGTTCCTAATGAACCACTTGGGTCTCTCAATGATCACTGAAGTTCCTTGAGGACCATTTTGATTCCTCAAGGAGCATTGAGTTTTCTTATGGACCACTTCGAGTCCTCAAGGACCACCTGGAGTGAGGAGGAATCTAAGGAGTCCAAGTGCTCCTTAAACCCATTTGGGTTGAAGGACTACTTGGACTCCTTACTTAGATTTCTCGAGGATCACTTGGATTCCTCTGTCTTTTTTTAGGACCACTTGGGCTCTTCAACGACCACTTACCACCTCGTAACAGTTTAACAAGCAGGATTAGAGGTGATTGAATAATTAGTCTTGCTCCACCTAATAATTGTCTGCAGTCTTCTTTATTCATTGCTGCTGTCGTGTTGGTTATAGCGAATTGTGTCTGGTTTGTGTGTTGGTTCACCGGAGTGGTTGTTTGTGTTGGTTCACTGGAGTGATGGTTTGTGAGTTTGTTGGTTCACTGGAGTGGTGGTTTGTATGGTCAGCCATTGGTTCCCTGAAGTGGTGGCTTGTGTGTTTGTGGTCGTCCATTGGTTCCCTAGTGCGGTGGTTTGTGTTTGTGGTTGTTCATTGGTTCCTTGGTGAGGTGGCTTGTGTTTGTGGTCGTTCATTGGTTCCTTAGTGAGATGGCTTGTGTTCGTTCATTGGTTCCCTGGAGCATTAGTAGGAAAACAGAAGGAGCAGAGAGCTTTAGGGAAAGTGGTGAAAGCAAACTATACGCTGCTTCAAAGCAAGTATGAGGTGCTATCAAAAAGTTTCCAGACTCAAATTTTTGCCCACTTCCTGTGTGAAATATGGCAGCAGTGTAGATCATGAAGCTGCGCAGTACACTTTTTTGTGAAGTAGAGTGGCGAGTTTCAGTGCGATCGGTCATTCCATTGAGGTTAGACGGGCATTTTTTGTAGTATTATCAGTGCGGTGTTGCGATTAACAAAATGGAATCTACAAGAAAGAACAGCGTATGTGTGTGAAATTGTTTCAGTCTCGGTATAATAGGTAGTGAAACTCACAAAATGCTTCAGCAAGCATTTGGTGACTAAGCAGTATTTTGAATGGTTTTTTCGATTCAAAGCAGAACGAACGTCAGATGAGGATGATGAATGCTCTGGTCGTTCATCAACGCCAGAAACAGATGTCAACATTGAAAATATGAGAAAAAGCTATTAGCAGAGATCGTCGTCAGAGTATCCAGAACGTTTCAAGTGCTGTGGACCGTTTCAAAGCATTTTGACTGAAAATTCGAACATTAGACGAGTGGATGTGAAATTTGTGTCCTGCTTGCTGACTCAAGACCAGAAAGACCATCGTTTTGTGGCCAGCAACAACATGGCAGTCGTCTCCCACCCTCCCTATTCCCCAGATCTACCTCCCCTTGACTGCTTTCTCTTCCTAAAAAATAAAAATGGCAGTAAAGGGGCAGCGTTTTGAAGACGTGGAGGAGATTCAATCAGAAACAAATGCCGTGCTAGACGCTGTTAGGAAAGAGTTCTAGAAATGGAAGTTCGAGGGAGACAGCTTCAACTAGGTGATTAGGTAAGCCTATGTATTTTGTTCGCTGCAGTCCAGGAACTTTTTGATAACACCTCATATAACGAGTGTCACGAGGTCAGGAACCAATGACACCTTTCAAAAGTCGTTTTAAGAGTCGGGATAGTGGAAATTTGATTCCGCAAACACAAATTGATGAGTACAAATCTGGAAGTGCATCATAATTTATACTTGGAAGGGAAGTGGTAGCAAATTTACACACTGAAATCAATCCCTACGAGAGTGAAGGGCTCCGTTTACGATGTAAAAGACCTTCCGTGAAAATCAAGGGTGTAATAGGTACGCAAAGAACTAACTCATTCAAGTATAAGACAGAATTACCAAGAACTCCCTTCCAGTCAGGAGTTAACTAAAGTTCCTTGAAGCAGCTCCTGATAATCTCCGCTTTATTGCCTACGTTTAGTTGGATTACGTTCTGCTAACACCAGTCTGACAGATGAGATCATCCGGCAAGATACCTGGTCTGGGACCGTACTGCGGGAGGCGAGGAACTCCTTACCCCTCCCTTCCCATCCCGAACAATCAGCAGCTAATATATTCTTGTTTAAGCATTATACAAACATTATCTCTCAGTCCATAGGAAAATTCGAACCTGCACACTCTGTATCAAGGTACACAGTACTTTCGCCACTCAGCCAGATCCCAGATAAGTATGGGCGCCTAGCCGAAGCTGGACAGTCTCTCCCATACCCGAGACACCAGGCTAGTGATAAGTTATTTCATCAAATCCTGCCACATGCAGTGAATTTCGAAAAATATTTTGAAATACTTAACAATTTACAAACAGGCGAAATTATTTACAAGCATTATCTGTCAGTCCACAGCAGGATCCTAATATAGACTGAGAGATAATGTTTGTAAATAATTTCGCCCTTTTACGAAACTCAGAAAATTTATGTGTATATTTCGACCCCCTGCTGGGGTCCTTTTCATCATATTCACAAACGAAAGAACATGAATCTATAGGAATGTTGCGTCTCTCAACCGTGCAGGTAAGCATGAAGCTTCAGATCAGCGCATGGGAAGACATTTTGGGGAGTGAGTGAGTGTAATGACAGGTTTTAAAGTAAGTGACTTGCACAAAACTTGAAATTTGGGTAAGTTCCTCAGTGCTATGCAATTCCTGATCTTGTGCTGGTGTTCTATTAGGTGCTGGTCAAGCACCTAATAAACAAGTGTCTTTGTCAGACTGTAACTAAATCACACAGACACACACACACACACACACACACACACACACACACACACACACACACACACACACAAGTGCCTTTAACAAAAGGGCAGCCGGTGGTAGCAACAGTCGCCTTGGTAACCACGCTCATGTTTTTTGGTAGTGACTTAATAAATTAATTGTATTATTTAGGCTTGAGTGTACATAACGAGTCTTGAACTGTTTAAATGATGTGATATTATCGCGAGAATAAGAGAGAGAGAGAGAAAGAGAGAGAGAGAGAGAGAGAGAGAGAGAGAGAGAGAGAGACGGGGGAAGGGGGATTGTACAATAGTGCAACAAGAACAAAATATTCTAGAATGCTGTACTGCTAGACATTATGTACTCACCGTCACTATTGGTGACAACAACAGAGTCCTCTTTTATTTTTGACACGTCATGTTTCAACCTTTATTAAAAAAAAAATCTGAGAAATTTTATGAAACGTTTTTCTTGTCATACAGCTCCAGTTTTTAACAGTTGGTTTTGTGATTGAGAAAGAGTTCCTTGTCTTCATATACTCTCCTTATGAAGCCAAAACAGAAAACATCACACTGGCGCACAACAACCTTTTATCTTGCCAACGTTTCGTTCTTTGTAGAACTTCATTAAGTCAGTGCGTATTGAATTCATAAAGTTCCACTTAGAGCTGAACGTCGTTACAATAAAAGTTTGTTCTACACCTGTATCCATGAAATATATCTTGTTATAAGTGGTATATATCTTGTTATAAGTGGTATATATCTTGTTATAAATGGTATATATCTTGTTATAAATGGTATATATCTTGTTATAAATGGTATATATCTTGTTATAAGTGGTATATATCTTGTTATAAATGGTATATATCTTGTTATAAATGGTATATATCTTGTTATAAGTGGAATATATATTGTTATAAGTGGTATATATCTTGTTATAAATGGTATATATATTGTTATAAGTGGTATATATCTTGTTATAAGTGGTATATATCTTGTTATAAGTGGTATATATCTTGTTATAAGTGGTATATAATATCGACAAGTAGATAAGTAAGACACATGCACGACACTTACATGTCATTATTGTTGAAACGTTTCATCTACCCAGCAGGCTGCTTTCATCAGATAGAGGCGGGTATAAAACTGAAGATGGTAGATGTGGAGAGGTAATTTTGAGGTGATCAGTTCCTCAGTCTGTATTTTAGTGGCGAAGCCTGCTGGGCAGGTGAAGAGTTTCAAGAGTAAAAATAAAGTGTTGCACCTGTGTCTTATTCGTAGAATGAATGATTGCTTCTGTATCTCATTCTTGCTTTCTGCACTCATTACTTCTAAGAACCTTCATTTATTATTACAAGCATCTCTGCTGTCTGATGCCCTATAAATTGATTGAGAAAATGTTGCGTTATCATTCAATACACTCTGAATGTTTTTTTTTTCTACCTCTGTTTGCTTCTACTTGATCCAGTTACGTATTATTTATCTCCAAGCCCTTCATCGTTGAACATGAAATCTAATGCTTCTCTGTGACTTGATAGTTGTTTATTTTGAATCTTGTAATCTCTTCGTATATTGCAATATTATATTCCTGACAGAAACACTAAACCCTTAGAGGTTATACAGTCTTTGGGGAATGAGGGGTAATGAGGTTTTAGCCACTGAAAGGAAAAGCAGCTCCAATTCCTTGGGCGAAAACCCCTTTACTGGCACCAAGACACCCCCTTGATGGGGTTCAACATGTATAATTATATAAACATGTGAATTATAATAATACACACGCACACACACACACACACACACACACACACACACACACACACACACACACACACACACACACACATGCATGAACAAGAAACTAGTACAAAAGCTAGAGGAGCAGGCAGGAATAACAGGAAAACCATTACAATGGATCAGGGAATGCCTGACAGGAAGGAAACAACGTGTGATGGTCCGTGAGGAGGTGTCGGAGTGGGTGCATGTGACGAGTTGAGTTCCACAAAGATCACTCCTAGGGCTGCTACTGTTTCTTTTATATGTGAATGACATGACGGAATGGATAGAGTCAGAAGTATCCCTGTTCGCATGAATGACATGACGGAATGGATAGAGTCAGAAGTATCCCTGTTCGCAGACGACGTGAAACTAATGAGGAGAATCCAGGCAGACGAGGATCAAAAAAAGCTACAAAGAGATCTGGACAGGCTACAGGCCTTGCCTAACAAATGGCTCCTGGAGTTTAACCCCACTAAGTGCAAAGTTATGAAGCTTGGTGGAGGACAGAGAAAACAGCATACGGAGTACAACCTCGGGGGCAAACGCTACAAACCTCACTCAAAAAGGATCTTTGGGTGAGTATCCTACCGAGCATATCCAATGAGGAGTACGTCAGCCAAATAATTGCTATGAAAAATTCGCGCCTGGCAAACCTAAGAACAGCGTTTCGACATCTAAGTAAGGAGTCATTCATGACACTGTACACCATGTACGTCAGGACCATATTGGAGTATGCAGCACCAATATGGAACCCACACCTGGTCAAATACGTCATAAAATTGGAGAAAGTGCAGAGTTTTGCAACAAGGCCAGTCCCGAAGCTAAGGGGTATGTCCTCTGAGGAGAGGTTAAGTGAACTCAACCTGATGACATTAGAGGACAGGATGACTAGGGAAGTTATGATAACGACGCACAAAATACTGAGATAAATTGACAATTGAACAGGGACGAAATGTTTCAGAGAGGGGGAATTAGAAACAAGAGGGCACAAGAGGATGTTGAAAACTCAGATGAGTCATAGGGATGTCAGGGTTATCAGGAAGTGGAACAGTCTGGAGAGTGAAGTAGTAGAGGCGGGACCAATACATAGCTTTAAGAAGAGGTATGGCAGAGCTTTTGATGTCGGGTGAGCCAGCGAATAGGCGGGTCCAGGAGCTGTAAATCGACCCCTGCAACCATATATAGGTGAGTACACACACACACACACACAATAAATGTTACCGTTTACTGCTTCATCGTAACTGGCTACACTTCTTGACGAATAAACAAGAATGACAAGGAACAAAGAATGCACTGAGTCTTTTTTATGGCTACGTTTCGCTCAGTTTTGAGCTTGATCAATCATGACTGAGCGAAACATTGCCAGAACAGAGACATATGCTGCATGCTGTCTCTCTTGACCATACCCAAGCCAGCAGTTAGTGTTTGTCATGAAAATTAGACACATGTGCAACATCTGGGTATCTTTATTGTAGACGTTTCGCCATCCAGTGGCTTTATCAGTACAAATTCCAGGACATAATTTGAAGACAGTAGAACTATATACAAAAGATGAGGTAATCAGTCCCTCAGTCTTGGAGTTGGTGTGAAGAACACCGTAGTCGTGAAGAATCTGGAGAATCTTCACGACTACTACGAAGACTGATATAGCTGCCTTCTTGTAATTAATACAGGTATTATGATAGACTTAAACTCTCATTTGTGAATCTTAAATTGTCCCCTTTCTCGGAAGTGTTAAACACGTCTTCAAAAATGAGACATCACTTTAAATGTGCGAAAGTCATTTATTTGTTTAAAACTCCGCTTTACGTGTGAAAATCCCTTTTATTTTTAGAGAAGAGAAAACTTTTATCATTGCGAGACGACTCTGTGTGTGTGAAAAATCTTCAGATGTGTGGAACACCCTTTTATATTTGTGAGAGGAAGGGGGGGGAGTTTTCCTAGAAGTGTGATGCCTTAGTGAAGAATTGTAAGTCGCCCCATCCATCTAGAACTGCAACACGCCCTCCCCTAGTTTTTCTCTCTAGTTTTATACATGAATTCTAACGTTTCTGGCCTGGGGTTAGCAGACTTAAAGTGACTGCTCATGGCGGGAGCGGGGTTAACTGAACTCTTTGTTTTCCCTTGTTTTCATGGCCTTTTGTGAAATAAATATTTTTTTTTTTTTGCTAAACTACATCCATAACATTTTTACGAAATTTTCCCATCTTCTGTTACTCCTGTGTTTGCTTCTGCTTCTGTTGTTGCTACCGCTGCTGCTGCTGCTGCTGTTGTTGATTCTGCTGTTGTTGCTGCTGTTGCTGATGTTTTTGTTGTTCACTCTTTTATGAATTAACAAAATGAACATTCATACAATTTCATGTGCTCGAACCACCTTCCGCATCAGTTAACTTTTCTGGCTTGAGTGTGCCACATTTATTTAGCATCTTAAAAGTTTAAATAAGATATTGTAGTCTCCGTTTCTTGATGGATAATAATACTGGCTGTTCTTATTGTAGTTTTTTTTTTGGCGGATAATAATACTGGCTGTTCTTATTGTAGTTTTTTTTTTTTTTTTTTTGGGCAATTCCCAGCGGATGTATAGGTCTTCCCTTCGTTTCTGTGGCACCAGTGTAGTGCTTCTGTTTTTGATCATTCTCGTACAGTGTTTCTGTGTTCATTCTCTGCTCTCTCTCTCTTCTATCTATCTATCTATCTATCTATCTATCTATCTATCTATCTATCTATCTATCTCTTTTCCCTGTTAATTTCATACGCTTTCTCATATTTCTCGTAAAATGTCATTACCATGTAGTCATACCAGGAAGTGTCAAAGCCTCAAAGGCCATTTAGTGTTGTCATTATCGTGCATTTATCACACAATTTCTGTCTTGTGTTGGTTGTGAGGTGATGGTGGGCAGCGGGGTTTATGGCTGGTTGGTTGGGACATACATGAATGCTGGCCAATTACCTGGAAAAAAAGGAGGCATCTTTAGCTAATTGCTACACTAAGTTAGGCAATAAAAGTCGCTTAATTAGAGGCTTCCTCACACCGTCCAGGGGAAGAAAAGAATATCAAGAGATGATGATTTGAAGGACGTGTAGATGAATTATCTCCCTCCCTCCCTCTCTCCCATCCCACCGCCCTTCCCTCCCTCTCCCTGCACTCGGTGACTGTGTTAAAAATAACGTTAATGATGGGCAAGGAAAGAGGCACTTGTAATCTGCGTGAGGAGAGTGTAGTTTAGATTAGTCGTGAGGTGAAAGAATTGGTCTCTGATTGCTGTGATGGCGGGGAAATAGGGCTTTGATTGCGCCAAAAGGTAGGAGAATGAGGGTTCTGAGTGCTCTGAAGATGAGAGAAAGGGGTTCTGATTACTCTGAAGGTGGTTGAATAGAGCTCTAATTGTTCAGAATAACAGGTAATGGGGCTTTAACTACTGCAAATTTAAGGGAATGAGGCTCTGATATCTCTGAAAGTGGGAGAATGGGCTTCGATTGTACTGAAAGCAGGGATTATCCAATTCTAATTGCTCTGAAAGTAGATAAATGGAATTCTGATGTTCTAAAGAAGACCGAATGGGGCTGTGATTGTTCTAAAGGTGATTAAATGGGGCTCTGGTGTTTCTGAAGGTAGACAGTGGGGTTCTGATTGCTCTGTAGGTGGGGATTGTATTTATTTACTGTAAAGGAAGGATAATGGGTTTCTGATTTCTGCGAATGACGGTTTATGGGCTTCTAATTACAGTGAATGACTTTTATTGCTGTGAGTGAGGTTAATAGGCTTCTGATTGGTGTGAAATAGGGTTAAAAGATTTTTGATTGCTATGAATGAAGGGTAATAGATTTCTGAATGCTGTGAATGATGGTTTATAGATTTCTGAATGCTGTGAATGATGGTTTATAGATTTCTGAATGCTGTGAATGATGGTTTATAGATTTCTGAATGCTGTGAATGATGGTTTATAGATTTGTGAATGCCGTGCAGGTGGAAGCATGAGGGTTCTCATTGCTCTGAAGTTAGAATGTAGAAGAAGATTAGGATTCTTTTAGACTAGTGTGAATAGAGATTCAGTTACATTGAAGGCAGGAAGGTAGAGCTCTTGCTTCGAGGAAGATGCAGTAATGAGGTCCAGATTGCTGGAAAAGTGTGAAGACGGACTTCTGATTGCTGTAAAGGATTGAATATATGAAAGTAGATTCTGACTATTGATTGTTCCAGAGTGGTTAAAACTTATTAATTGCGAAATTGTAATGAGACGATTAGGACTGACTCGCCTTGGTTTCCAATCCCACTTTGTTTGTTTACTTTAAAAGTGCAAAAACGGAGATCTGAGTGCCCTAGATATGCAATAAAAGGAGCTCTGATTGCTGTAGATGAGTGAAGAAAAAATAGGTCAGATTGTTTTTAGATATGAAAGCGGAACTCTGATTGTTAAGTAAAAGGACACAATGCAGTTAATGTGACATTTTATTGTGGCAACGTTTCGCTCTCCTGGACTTTGTCAAGCCGTTACAAAAAATACCTGGACACAGAGGGTATATATAGGCTTAGATTGAGGTGTAGTAGTTGTAATACCTCAATCTAAGTCTATATATATATATATATATATATATATATATATATATATATATATATATATATATATATATATATATATATATATAATAATATATATATATATATATATATACCCTCTGTGTCCATGTATAGTTTGTAACGGCTTGATAAAGCTCCTGGAGAGCGAAACGTTGCCACAATAAAATGTCACATTAGTTGCACTTGTGTCCTTTTACTTAACATATTGTCGGTAATTCTACCAACAACGTTAATACAACCGGAGCTCTGATTGTTCTAAATTTGTAAAAAATAGAGTTTGACTGCTCTAGAGGTGTGAAGACGGGCTTCTAATTGCTTTGGAAATTGGAGAATTTTTGTTCGGATTGCTTTGAAGAGGTAATATAATAGTGTTCTCGCTGTAGACCGAGTTTGCAGTGTATATAAGGTGGTGGAACTAATTGGGTTTTTATTGCTCTTGGAGTGGGAGTATTAGATTACGATTCCCATGCTTTGGAAACTAGAGGGGTCTTATTGCTCTGGAAATTGAGAAGAAGAGAGTTCTAGTTAGTCTGATGATAGGAAATGGGGCTGTGTCTGGTGCAGAGGGCAAATGAGATTTTGATTGGTACGGGGAAAAATAATGAAGATACGATTGATATCCTGAAGAAAGTGTAAGATGCAGATTGCTCTGAAGGAAGAACATGGTCCTGACTCGTGTGAAGGGAGACCGTGATCCTGTTTGATCTGAAGAAAGAGGAAGCAGGGTATTTTAATTGGCTTGGAAAGGGAGGTGGTGGTACCGACTGGTCTGAAGGAGAGAAACTATGGTTTATTTGATTTTATTTTTTTGTGATTTTAGAGTTGCTTGTAATTTTAATATTTTCAAGATCCTTAGGGCAACACTTTATTTGGAGTAACGGTATACAGTGGAAATGTTGGCGGTATCAATTTAGGTACATAATATTTTTCATAATATTTTTAACAGAAAAGTATACGTACCGACGATCTTTGCATATTGTTACATAAACAATAAAGTGAGAATTCACAATATTGCTGTCATATTTTTATAGTTATTTTACGCGAATGTGTTAACGTTGAAGAGCGATATGCACGGAGCCTCTACACACGTCTCGCCTCGTTGCTTGTAACTTTTTCCATCCACGAATAGGACAATGCTAATTAGTGATCCTCTTGTTTTATAACTGGGTTGTAAAATCTAGCTCTTGGTAAGTCAGGGAATGTTGAACTAGTTTTAGGGCATCATTTAATGAAGATTTTTTATTCAGGGGACGCTTGTCCTGTATCCTGACGAATAAACCACCACCACTACCACTACCACCACTACCCCCACCACCACTACCCCCACCAACCACCACCACCACCAGCCACCATTAACACCACCACCACCAACAACAACAGCACCACCACCAACAATAACAACAACAACAACACCAACAACACCACCACCACCACCAACAACAACACCACCACCAACAACAACAACAACACCAACACCACCACCACCACCACCAATAACAACAACAACAGCAACACCACCACCACCACCAACAACAACAACAACACCAACACCAACAACACCACCAACAAAAACAACACTACCACCAACAACAACAACAACAACACCAACAACACCAACACCACCACCAACAACAACAACACCACTAACACCACCACCACCAACAACAACAACAACAACAACAACAACAACAACCACTACCACTTATACCGCCACCACTACCACTATCACCACTGCCACCACCACCACCACCACCACTACCACCAACCACCACCATCACCACTCTCCACGGTGTTGTGACTTACAACCTACAACTCCGAGAAGGGGAGCAAGGTTCAAACCCATGGTAAGCCAATGCCAAAGCTATCAGGTCAGTGGTGAGAACATTTGCCGGTTAACCATAGGTCTGGCCTACCATGGGTTTGAACTCTGCTTGTTCCCTGACTTGTTTACACTCTTGTTATTACGAATCTCGCTAGATCTAAATAAGGCTTATTTAATTTTACTCCATTCCCCCTTGTGCATTCAGCAGAGGTAATTTGGGATGTGGGGGAGAGTCGAGGTTTTGGGGAGAAGATACTAAAATTGAGCTTTAAAATTAACTAAGGTAGAAAAGAGCCCTTAACCTTCCATTGTTAAAAGATAAGTGAGTTTTGATTGGCGTAGAGAAAATAAAGTTGCTGGTTTAATTAGTCGTGAAAATGGATGTGAGTTCTTGCTCAGTTAGTTACCATTTGTTAAAGGTTCTTGTTGATAGATATTTTTTATGTGCATATGTGTGTTTTATAACAGAAACTCCTCCTCTTCTACCCATCTTTCCATTAAAAATTTCTCTCACTCCTTCCCTTCTTTTGTACTTCTAAATTGTTTTTTTTTTCTCTTCCAGTTTTGCTGAGGTTGTTGAAACAGGTGTGGCTTCACTAGCTTATATCCTACGTTTGTGTTGACACAGTCCATGACCCGGATCTAACACAGTTGCATAAATTATGTTTTGTTATGTGGATAAAGTTGTATGGGGAGTCCCTGGTCTTCGCTGTGAATCTATACATGTTGGTGTATGGTTATGTAGTATATTTATGAGATGAGGTGCATGTATATATGAGGTTCGTGTATATATGAGGTGCATGTGTATATGAGGTGCATGTATATATGAGGTGCATGTACTATATATGAGGTGCATGTATATATGAGGTGCATGTATATATGAGGGACTCTGGTCCCTGCAAGGGATCTCTACCTCCTTGCTTATGATCTTATTTTTGTTTTGTTTTTATTACACAGCCCGTCGACCACCAAGGTATGGTAACTCAAAAAGCGAAGCATATTCACCATCATTCTTTCAATAGCTGTCTTGCAAAAAGCGCGCACGTAGTATGTCGGGAGACAGTAACCATCCAGGAAGGGTATACCGTTCTGTGATATGGAAACCTGTTAATATTTTTGCACTCTGGCAGGATTGCTGAGCTTTTCTTTCTTTCTCATAAGCAAATAAGATGACAGGTAAATCTTACAAGCGCCTACTGACATCCAGTACACAAGCACCTTTACTTTACACACACAACCCGCACATATAAAAGGGAGGAGCTTACGACGACGTTTCGGCCCGACTTGGACCATTTACAAAGTCTCACTGTTAGTGTGACTTTGTAAATGGTCCAAGTCGTACCGAAACGTCGTCGTAAGCTCCTCTCCTTTTATATATGCGGGTTGTGTGTGTATTGTTCCAGTCACGGTATTGTGCCTTTTTTGTTATTTATCATTCTTCTTATACCTTACACCATCATCATTCTTGTACCTTACACCATCATCATTCTTGTACCTTACATCATCATCATTCTTGTACCTTACACCATCATCATTCTTGTACCTTACACCATCATCATTCTTGTACCTTACACCATCATCATTCTTGTACCTTACACCATCATCATTCTTGTACCTTACACCATCATCATTCTTATACATTACACCATCATCATTCTTATACATTACACCATCATTAATATACTTACACCATCATCATTCTTGTACCTTACATTATCATCATTCTTATACCTTACATCATCATTAATATACTTACACCATCATCATTCTTGTACCTTACACCATCATCATTCTTGTACCTTATACCATCATCATTCTTGTACCTTACACCATCATCATTCTTGTACCTTACACCATCATCATTCTTGTACCTTACACCATTATTAATATACTTACACCATCATCATTCTTGTACCTTACACTATCATTAATATACTTACACCATTATTAATATACTTACACCATCATCATTCTTGTACCTTACACCATCATTAATATACTTACACCATCATCATTCTTGTACCTTACATCATCATTAATATACTTACACCATCATCATTCTTGTACCTTACACCATCATTAATATACTTACACCATCATTAATATACTTACACCATCATTAATATACTTACACCATCATCATTCTTGTACCTTACACCATCATCATTCTTATACCTTACACCATCATCATTCTTATACCTTACACCATCATTCATATACCTTACACCATCATCATTAATATACCTTACATTATCATCATTCTTGTACCTTACACCATCATTAATATACTTAAACCATCATTAATATACTTACACCATCATCATTCTTGTATCTTACACCATCATCATTCTTATATCTTACACCATCATTCACATACCTTACACCATCATCATTCATGTTATACCATACACCATTATACCTCCCACTACCATTATCATTTTTATACATTCCACCATAATCATGCTTTTTGTATCTCCCACCGTTATCATTTTACGTGTCTTGAAATTCTCAGTTCGATTATCATTGAAAACGTTACTTTTTTTCCCCCATGTACACAGTATTTTATTAATTTACATGAAATGTTCCAGACGCTGTTCCAGGAAACTGTTGATATAATCTATTTTTCAGAGTTGTGTAGATATTTCAGAGTTGTGTGGTTATTTCAGAGTTGTGTGGTTGTTTCAGGGTTGTGTGGTTGTTTCAGGGTTGTGTGGTTGTTTCAGGGTTGTGTGGTTGTTTCAGAGTTTTGTGGTTGTTTCAGGGTTGTGTGGTTGTTTCAGAGTTGTGTGGTTGTTTCAGAGTTGTGTGGTTGTTTCAGAGTTGTGTGGTTGTTTCAGGGTTGTGTGGTTGTTTCAGAGTTGTGTGGTTGTTTCAGAGTTGTGTGGTTGTTTCAGAGTTGTGTGGTTGTTTCAGGGTTGTGTGGTTGTTTCAGAATTGTGTGGTTGTTTCACGGTTGTGTGGTTGTTTCAGGGTTGTGTGGTTGTTTCAGAGTTGTGTGGTTGTTTCAGAGTTGTGTGGTTGTTTCAGGGTTGTGTGGTTGTTTCAGGGTTGTTTGGTTGTTTCAGAATTGTGTGGTTGTTTCACGGTTGTGTGGTTGTTTCAGGGTTGTGTGGTTGTTTCAGGGTTGTGTGGTTGTTTCAGAGTTGTGTGGTTTCAGAGTTGTGTGGTTGTTTCAGGGTTGTGTGGTTGTTTCAGAGTTGTGTGGTTTCAGAGTTGTGTGGTTGTTTCAGGGTTGTGTGGTTGTTTCAGAGTTGTGTGGTTGTTTCAGAGTTGTGTGGTTGTTTCAGGGTTGTGTGTTTCAGAGTTGTGTGGTTGTTTCAGGGTTGTGTGTTTCAGAGTTGTGTGGTTGTTTCAGAGTTGTGTGTTTGTTTCAGAGTTGTGTGGTTGTTTCAGGGTTGTGGAACACTTTGAGTTTTGTGGTATTATTATTATTATTATTATTATTATTATTATTATTATTATTATTTAACTATAAAAAAAAGTAATTTAACCTGAAGTCAGTTTTAAATGAACACTGAAAACCACTGAGAAAACCGTTTATTTACTTGCAGGTACGTGGAGCTACGAGCCAGCAACCTCACACACGTAAGTCAGTTCACTCACACTGTAATATACACCCGAGACAGTGGGAATTAAAAAGGATTCACAACTTGGCGATGAAACATAAGAAAGAAGGAGCACTTTAGTAAGCTTGCTGGCCCATGCTAGGCAGGTCTTTCTCAAGCCCATCTCTTATACATTTTTACACATTTGTCAAAAAAAATGTTTTTAAAGCTACCCTAGGGGATACTTTATTCACTATTCAGTATTTCTGGTGGGATTCATTGTAGGGTCGGCGTTTGGAGTGGGAACACTGCAAGGTTCTGCTGCTACGCTCTTGGAGTGTGTGTGTGTTTATGTTTGTGTGCATGTGTTTGTACTTACCTGCTTGCCTGTTTGTGGTTGCAGGGGTCGATTCACAGCTCCTGGCCCCTCCTCCCTGGTTACTACTAGATCCACTCTCTTCCTGGTCCATGAGCTTTATCATATCGTGTGTGTGTGTGTGTGTGTGTGTGCGTGTGTTAGCTGAAAATGAAACGTTTCCTAGCAAAATGTCCAAGTATTTCACAAGTGTGATATTTACATTATATCACCATCACAGGTCATTAGGAGCAGAGTGAAAATAAAGCGTGGCAGAGCGTCTAAACGCCCACACTAATAATACACAAACAGGTAAATGAGCCAAGAAGGGATGCCGCTCTAGGCGAAGTAATGCGAAGAAGAAGAGCTTTAGTTGGGAGAACGAGCGTGCAGGACTCATAAACAGGGAAGAGACGGCTTAGGAGGGTCTTTACCATCTGAAAATAAAGTGGCAACCACCTCCCAGTTTTCATTGTGCACACACACACACACACACACACATACACACAAAGGCGAAAGGAGCGAGGAGGAGGGACAAGGACAGAATCAGTAGAGGACAACCAGAGCAGGGCGGAGCAACAAGAACAAGCACACACAGAACCATCCCAAACACCCAACAACCAAGCACACTATCCCAACACAAACTACAACCAACAATCTCAGCCCCCACCCAACACTCCACTATAGAATCCCACAGTACACCACCAGGTCCCCCACCCTCACAGACCCCCAAAACACAGTAGTAGAGAGGAAACTGAAGGTATGGTACACCAATGCTGATGGAATAACAAATAAGTGGGAGGAGTGGCACGAAAGAGTCAAAGAGGCATCACCGGACATAATAGCTCTACAGAAACCAAGCTCACAGGTATGATAACAGATGCCATCTTTCCAATGGGATACCAGATCCTGAGGAAAGACAGAGGGAACAGAGGGGTGGAGGAGTGGCACTGCTGATCAAAACCGATGGGATTTTGACGAGATGGAGAGAGGAGACGGAGGAGAAGCTGGGGATTACATAGTAGGGATGCTACAGTCTGGAGGTCCCAAGGTGGTAATTGCAGTGATGTATAACCCACCACAGAACAGCAGGAGGCCAAGGCAAGAGTATGATGAGAGTAACAGAGCGATGATTGACACTCTGGCAGAAGTGGCCAGAAGGGCTCGCGCGAGCAGGGCGAAGCTACTGATCATGGGTGACTTCAACCATAAGGAAATTGATTGGGAGAACTTGGAGCCACATGGGGGCCAAGAAACGTGGAGGGCTAAGATGCTGGAGGTGGTACTGGAAAATCTCATGTACCAACACGTAAGGGACACTACCAGAGAGAGAGGAAATGACGAACCAGCGAGACTGGACCTAGTATTCACCCTGAGTAGTGCAGATATTGAGGACATCACACATGAAAGCCCCCTTGGGGCCAGTGATCATATGGTTCTAAGTTTCGAATACATAGTAGAGTTACAAGTGGAGGGGGAAGCAGGAAGGGCTGCACAAATGAAGCCAAACTACAAGAAAGGTGACTATGTGGGCATGAGGAACTTCCTGCACAGAGTTCAGTGGGACAGAGAGATGGCAGGGAAGTCAGTAGACGAGATGATGGAATATATGACAACAATTTGCAAGGAAGCTGAGGAGAGGTTTATACCCAAGGGTAACAGGAGAAGCGAAAAAGACAGGATGAGCCCATGGTTCACCCAAAGGTGCAGGGAAGCCAAAACCAAGTGTGCAAGGGAATGGAAGAGGTACAGAAGGCAAAGAACCCCGGAGAATAAGGAGAGCAGTCGTAGAGCCAGAAATGAATATGCACAGATCAGAAGGGAGGCCCAAAGACAGTACGAGAATGACATAGCAGCGAAAGCCAAATCTGACCCAAAGCTGCTGTACAGCCACATCAGGAGGAGAACAACAGTCAAGGACCAGGTGATCAGGATGAGGAAGGTAGGAGGGAGGTCACAAGAAATGACCGGGAAGTGTGTGAGGAGCTCAACATGAGATTCAAAGAGGTGTTCACAGAGGAGATAGAAGGGCCTCCAGAAAGGAGGAGAGGTAGGGTACACCATCAAGTGCTGGACACAATACACACAAATGAGGAGGAAGTGAAGAGGCTACTAAGCGAGCTAGATACTTCAAAGGCGATGGGGCCAGATAACATCTCTCCATGGGTCCTGAGAGAGGAGCAGAGGAGCTATGTGTACCCCTAACAACGATCTTCAACACATCTATCGAAACAGGGCAACTACCTGAGGTTTGGAAGACAGCAAATGTAGTTCCAATTTTTAAAAAGGAGACAGGAACGTAGCACTAAACTACAGACCAGTGTCACTGACATGTATTGTATGCAAGGTCATGGAGAAGATAGTCAGGAGAAGGGTGGTTGAGCACCTAGAAAGGAATGAGCTTATCAACGACGGCCAACACGGTTTCAGGGACGGGAAATCCTGTGTCACAAACCTACTGGAGTTCTACGACAGGGTGACAGCGATAAGGCAAGAGAGAGAGGGTGGGTAGATTGCATATTCTTGGATTGTAAGAAGGCGTTTGACACAGTTCCACACAAGAGATTAGTGCAGAAGCTGGAGGACCAGGCAGGGGTAACAGGAAGGCACTACATTGGATCAGGGAATACCTGTCAGGAGACAGCAGCGAGTCATGGTACGTGGCGAGGTGTCAGAGTGGGCGCCGGTGACGAGCGGGGTTCCACAGGGGTCAGTCCTGGGACCAGTGCTGTTTCTGGTATTTGTGAACGACATGACGGAAGGAATAGACTCGAAGTGTCCCTGTTTGCAGATGATGTGAAGTTGATGAGAAGAATTCAATCGGACGAGGACCAGGCAGAACTACAAAGGATCTGGACAGCCTGCAAGCCTGGTCCAGCAACTGGCTCCTGGAGTTCAACCCCACCAAGTGCAAAGTCATGAAGATTGGGGAAGGGCAAAGAAGACCGCAGACGGAGTACAGCCTAGGGGCCAGAGACTGCAAACCTCAATCAAGGAAAAAGATCTTGGGGTGAGTATAACACCAGACACATCTCCTGAGGCGCACATCAACCAAATAACTGCTGCAGCATATGGGCGCCTAGCAAACCTAAGAACAGCATTCCGACATCTTAATAAGAATCGTTCAGGACCCTGTACACTGTGTACGTTAGGCCCATATTGGAGTATGCAGCACCAGTTTGGAACCCACACCTAGCCAAGCATGTGAAGAAGCTCGAGAAAGTGCAAAGGTTTGCAACAAGACTAGTCCCGGAGCTAAGGGGTATGTCCTACGAGGGGAGGTTAAGGGAAATCGACCTGACGACACTGGAGGACAGGAGAGATAGGGGAGACATGATAACAACATATAAGATACTGAGAGGAATTGACAAAGTGGACAGAGACAGAATGTTCCAGAGATGGGACACAACAACAAGGGGACACAGATGGAAGTTGAAGACTCAGATGAATCACAGAGATGTTAGGAAGTATTTCTTCAGTCACAGAGTTGTCGGGAAGTGGAATAGTTTAGGAAGCGATGTAGTGGAGGCAGGCTCTATACATAGCTTTAAGCAGAGGTATGATAAAGCTCATGGCGCAGGGAGAGTGACCCAGTAGCGGCCAGTGAAGAGGCGGGGCCAGGAGCTTTGACTCGACCCCTGCAACCACAACTAGGTGAGTACAACTAGGTGAGTACACAACACACACACAAGTAGGGGACACAGCCCTAATCAGAGGTAGGTCATTCAGCCTAGAGAGCCAGTGTAGGACATCAGTGAACAACCTACAAGCTATAACACAGTATAACTAACAATGAGAGACCTGAAATTTACACAAGAAATTTGACAATCGAGCCTAGCACACACACACAATAATACGTACAGCAGACAAAGTAACACAACACACACAACAACACAGTTAAACAGCAGATTACAAGTTAACAAGAAAACGAAGAAAAGAAAAAAAAAAACAAAATATATAACCAGGAAGGTGGCAGGCAGTAGGCCTCCTCCAGGAAGTGGTGACGTCATAGCAGGTTGTGTCATTATAAATAAGTGTAACGTACCAAAAGTGAAGAGTAATTTACAAAAGTGAAAATACTTGAGGAACGTGTGTGTATGAGTATAAATGGATATACTTTATCATGGGTGAAGGATTTCGAAGAAAGTCTTAGAGGTCAATGCAGTACGACAACAAGGAGGCAGAAGCAGAACTTGTCCACCACCACTGCCAGCCGCAAGTACACTCGCCTAGTTTTGGTTGCATGTTGTGTCAGAAGTACTGGTCTCTGACACTGGTAGCTAAGGGTCACTCACTCCTGCCAGCTATTACCTGAACTAGAGTAAAAACAACATTGATAAGGTGGAGATAGGATTGATGAATGTGTGGGAAACTAGTGAGGGACATCAAACACACACACACACACACACACACACACACGGGTTTAGGCACTGTAGAGCTGAGTAGAGTATCATAACTTTTAGATTTACTAGTATTAGTAAATATAAGTAAATATAAATATAAGTATTAGTAAATAGAAGTGAGGAGTATTTTCTGGGACACAAACATAGATGCGTGGCATACAAACACAGCACAAGGGTTTCACACCTTCTGAAAGCTGATATGACACATCCTCTCTCCCTCCCTCTTAAACCATATACACACACATACATACAATAATAATCCATACATACAATAATAATTCAACTGATAGTAATTTTAAGCTCACATAGACAGTGACAAGGAAACCAAGGGATTGGGTACATTGGCAGTACATACGTGGGTACATAAGGACAGTAAGGATACATAACGACTAACGTGGGTAGACAGCCCCTACCACCATTCCCTGCCTCTATCACCTCCCCTCACTCATCCCCCTCTCCCCTTCCCAGACCTTTCCGCTCTTCCACCCACCCACTTCCCTACACTCTCACTCTACCTCTCACTCTACCTCACACACTCCCTTGCCCCCTGACTCTCTCCCCCTTCCTCTACACTCTCACACTCACACACTCTCACATTCAATCTCTCCCTCTCACACACACTCACTATCTCACACACTATATCCCCATCTCTCTCTTCCCACCTCTCTCTCTCTCCCTATCTCTCTCTTGCCCCATCTCTCTCCCCATCTCTCTCTCCCTCTCCCCAGCTCTCCCTCTCTCTCCCACTCTCCTCCCTGCTCTCTCCCCATCTCCTCTCCCCAGCTCTCCCTCCATCTCTCTCCTCTCTTATCTCTCTCTCTACCCTTCCCTCCCCTTCTCTGGTCCCCAACTCTCCTCTCCTCTCCCCATCCTCCTGCATATCTCTCTCTCCACCCTTCCCTCCCCCTCTCCTCAGTCCCCAAATCTCTCTCTCTCTCTCTCCCACTCTCTCCTCTCCCACCTTCTCCTCCCCCTTCTCCCTCCCCCCTCCCTCTCTTCTCCTCTCTCCCTTCCTCCCCTCTCTATCCCATCCTCTCTCTCTCTCTCCCTCTCTCATCTCTCCTCTCCTTCTCTCACCTCCTCCTTCCCATCCCTCTCTCCTATCCCATCCTCTCTCTCTCTCCCCCCTTTTCTTCTCTCTCTTAGTCCCCTTAATCCCCCCCTCTCTCTGTATCTACCTCTCCCCTCTTTCACTCCCCAAAAAAAAAAAAAAAAAAAAAATGGTGGTAGGGACTCGAGGACCCAGGGTCCAGAGGAGAACGGCTCTGGTAAGGAAGAATGGATGAAAGAGCAGTGCAAAAGGATGGAACAAGAGGGGAGAGAAAACTAGGAGAGCTTTCTGCAAAGATGGAGAGAGAGCTTTCTGTGAAACTGGAAAAGAGGTTGGAGGAGGAGAAGAAGAACTGGGAGGCACAAGCTGAAGATGCAGTAGCCAGGATAAGGGGCCTAGAAGATGAGGTAAACAGGCTGAAGCAGGTTACAGGGTATTGACCAGTAAAGACACAGCATCAAGGGGGCCCATCGGGAAGGAAGATGTAACTTACGCTATGGCCGTATCTGCCTACCAAGCAGGGCCAAGGAGCGAAGAGGGTGAGCAGCTGAGAGCAGGTGGAGAGGGAATAGGGCAAATGCAGAGGAACGATCATGCCACCAAGAGCAACAGGAAAAAGAAGGGAGAAACAGGAGCCTGAGCTGCAGAGGGAAAGGCAATGGGAGGAGGAGAGGGCAAAGGCAGTGTTTATTCATGGGCTGAAGGAGAGGAGGGAAGGACACACACTGAAAGACGGCAGGCAGAAAGAAAGGAGATTGAGAGCATACTCAAAGAAATAGGTGAAGAAGACATGTCCGAGATTGTAAATTTTCAGAGAATAGGGGTACTCGAAGGGAAAACGACCGCTCAAGCTGATTCTCAGGACAGAAACAGAGAGAGACAGAATCCTCCAAGAGAAACCACGATTGAAGGAAACGGAAGAATACAGGAGGGTGTTCCTAGACCGGGACAGAACAAAAACAGAACGACAGCAGCTGAGGGAGAGGACACAAAGGCGAAAGGAGCGAGGAGGAGGGACAAGGACAGAATCAGTAGAGGACAACCAGAGCAGGGCGGAGCAACAAGAACAAGCACACACAGAACCATCCCAAACACCCAACAACCAAGCACACTATCCCAACACAAACTACAACCAACAATCTCAGCCCCCACCCAACACTCCACTATAGAATCCCACAGTACACCACCAGGTCCCCCACCCTCACAGACCCCCCAAAACACAGTAGTAGAGAGGAAACTGAAGGTATGGTACACCAATGCTGATGGAATAACAAATAAGTGGGAGGAGTGGCACGAAAGAGTCAAAGAGGCATCACCGGACATAATAGCTCTCACAGAAACCAAGCTCACAGGTATGATAACAGATGCCATCTTTCCAATGGGATACCAGATCCTGAGGAAAGACAGAGGGAACAGAGGGGGTGGAGGAGTGGCACTGCTGATCAAAAACCGATGGGATTTTGACGAGATGGAGAGAGGAGACGGAGGAGAAGCTGGGGATTACATAGTAGGGATGCTACAGTCTGGAGGTCCCAAGGTGGTAATTGCAGTGATGTATAACCCACCACAGAACAGCAGGAGGCCAAGGCAAGAGTATGATGAGAGTAACAGAGCGATGATTGACACTCTGGCAGAAGTGGCCAGAAGGGCTCAGCGAGCAGGGCGAAGCTACTGATCATGGGTGACTTCAACCATAAGGAAATTGATTGGGAGAACTTGGAGCCACATGGGGGCCAAGAAACGTGGAGGGCTAAGATGCTGGAGGTGGTACTGGAAAATCTCATGTACCAACACGTAAGGGACACTACCAGAGAGAGAGGAAATGACGAACCAGCGAGACTGGACCTAGTATTCACCCTGAGTAGTGCAGATATTGAGGACATCACACATGAAAGCCCCCTGGGGCCAGTGATCATATGGTTCTAAGTTTCGAATACATAGTAGAGTTACAAGTGGAGGGGGAAGCAGGAAGGGCTGCACAAATGAAGCCAAACTACAAGAAAGGGACTATGTGGGCATGAGGAACTTCCTGCACAGAGTTCAGTGGGACAGAGAGATGGCAGGGAAGTCAGTAGACGAGATGATGGAATATATGACAACAATTTGCAAGGAAGCTGAGGAGAGGTTTATACCCAAGGGTAACAGGAGAAGCGAAAAAGACAGGATGAGCCCATGGTTCACCCAAAGGTGCAGGGAAGCCAAAACCAAGTGTGCAAGGGAATGGAAGAGGTACAGAAGGCAAAGAACCCCGGAGAATAAGGAGAGCAGTCGTAGAGCCAGAAATGAATATGCACAGATCAGAAGGGAGGCCCAAAGACAGTACGAGAATGACATAGCAGCGAAAGCCAAATCTGACCCAAAGCTGCTGTACAGCCACATCAGGAGGAGAACAACAGTCAAGGACCAGGTGATCAGGCTGAGGAAGGTAGGAGGGAGGTCACAAGAAATGACCGGGAAGTGTGTGAGGAGCTCAACATGAGATTCAAAGAGGTGTTCACAGAGGAGATAGAAGGGCCTCCAGAAAGGAGGAGAGGTAGGGTACACCATCAAGTGCTGGACACAATACACACAAATGAGGAGGAAGTGAAGAGGCTACTAAGCGAGCTAGATACTTCAAAGGCGATGGGGCCAGATAACATCTCTCCATGGGTCCTGAGAGAGGGAGCAGAGGAGCTATGTGTACCCTAACAACGATCTTCAACACATCTATCGAAACAGGGCAACTACCTGAGGTTTGGAAGACAGCAAATGTATTTCCCAAATTTTTTAAAAAAGGAGACAGGAACGTAGCACTAAACTACAGACCAGTGTCACTGACATGTATTGTATGCAAGGTCATGGAGAAGATAGTCAGGAGAAGGGTGGTTGAGCACCTAGAAAGGAATGAGCTTATCAACGACGGCCAACACGGTTTCAGGGACGGAAATCCTGTGTCACAAACCTACTGGAGTTCTACGACAGGGTGACAGCGATAAGGCAAGAGAGAGAGGGTGGGTAGATTGCATATTCTTGGATTGTAAGAAGGCGTTTGACACAGTTCCACACAAGAGATTAGTGCAGAAGCTGGAGGACCAGGCAGGGGTAACAGGGAAGGCACTACATTGGATCAGGGAATACCTGTCAGGGAGACAGCAGCGAGTCATGGTACGTGGCGAGGTGTCAGAGTGGGCGCCGGTGACGAGCGGGGTTCCACAGGGGTCAGTCCTGGGACCAGTGCTGTTTCTGGTATTTGTGAACGACATGACGGAAGGAATAGACTCCGAAGTGTCCCTGTTTGCAGATGATGTGAAGTTGATGAGAAGAATTCAATCGGACGAGGACCAGGCAGAACTACAAAGGGATCTGGACAGCCTGCAAGCCTGGTCCAGCAACTGGCTCCTGGAGTTCAACCCCACCAAGTGCAAAGTCATGAAGATTGGGGAAGGGCAAAGAAGACCGCAGACGGAGTACAGCCTAGGGGGCCAGAGACTGCAAACCTCAATCAAGGAAAAAGATCTTGGGGTGAGTATAACACCAGACACATCTCCTGAGGCGCACATCAACCAAATAACTGCTGCAGCATATGGGCGCCTAGCAAACCTAAGAACAGCATTCCGACATCTTAATAAAGAATCGTTCAGGACCCTGTACACTGTGTACGTTAGGCCCATATTGGAGTATGCAGCACCAGTTTGGAACCCACACCTAGCCAAGCATGTGAAGAAGCTCGAGAAAGTGCAAAGGTTTGCAACAAGACTAGTCCCGGAGCTAAGGGGTATGTCCTACGAGGGAGGTTAAGGGAAATCGACCTGACGACACTGGAGGACAGGAGAGATAGGGGAGACATGATAACAACATATAAGATACTGAGAGGAATTGACAAAGTGGACAGAGACAGAATGTTCCAGAGATGGGACACAACAACAAGGGGACACAGATGGAAGTTGAAGACTCAGATGAATCACAGAGATGTTAGGAAGTATTTCTTCAGTCACAGAGTTGTCGGGAAGTGGAATAGTTTAGGAAGCGATGTAGTGGAGGCAGGCTCTATACATAGCTTTAAGCAGAGGTATGATAAAGCTCATGGCGCAGGGAGAGTGACCCAGTAGCGGCCAGTGAAGAGGCGGGGCCAGGAGCTTTGACTCGACCCCTGCAACCACAACTAGGTGAGTACAACTAGGTGAGTACACACACACACACACACACACACACACGAGCACACACACACACACACACACACACACGAGCACACACACACACACACACAACAACAGTACAAGCAGACATACAAGCACAACATTATACAGACCACGCAACCACAACACACACATCCAACACGAGCACACACACACACACACAGTGTCTACCGACAAGCGCCTTGGGCAACTGGTAACTAACACAGCACGGTGCAACGAAAACGGTTGAAAAGTGCATGAGGGTACTTATAGCGAAATTATTTATATCAGACCAGGGCAAGGCTCGAACCTGCGCATTCCATATCCAGTGCACAGTACTATACTACACACTACACACCTATATATATATATATATATATATATATATATATGCTAGAATTCGAAGAGCAGCAAATATCAAAACACTGATCTCTAGGTTCCGATCCGAACTGATTGAGCCTGTGCAGGAACGCATGTCGATCCGTACAACGGATCATACTGGTAGATCAGATGTCCGTGGATCAACATGGTTGTATTGGATTGCTAGTGTTGTATATATGTGTGTGTGTGTGTGTGTGTGTGTGTGTGTGTGTTGTGTGTGTATGTTGTGTGTATGTGTGTGTTTTGTTGTGTGTGTGTGTGTGTGTGTGTGTTTGTGTGTGTATGTGTCCCTCACCATTCCCCCCCCTCATCTGTGCCCGTATCCGCTGGGGATCAGGTAAGGGGAAGTAGTTTGTGTATATGTGTGTGTGTGTGGGTGTGTGTCCCTCACCATTCCCCCCCCCCTTCTCATCTGTGCCCGTATCCGCTGGGGATCAGGTAAGGGGAAGTGTGTTTGTGTATATGTGTGTGTGTGTCCCTCACCATTCCCCACCCCCTCCTCATCTGTGCCCGTATCCGCTAGGGATCAGGTAAGGGGAAGTTGGATGATAATGCATGAGAACTCAAGCGATAGTGGGTGCCATGGTGCGGGTCATGATAAACAACCCGGGCCAGAACACACATACACACGTAGCCCCAGCATGGAGCCCACACCTGGTTCAGCACCTGAAGAAACGTGAAAACGTCCAAAGGTTTGCAACGAGCCTAGTACCAGAACTGAGAGGAATACATTATGAGGAGAATTTGAAAGAACTGAACCTGACAACCTTAGAGGAGAGAAGAACAAGGGGCGACATGTTTACTACGTACAAAATGTTAAGAGTAATTGATAGGGCTGTTAAGGGCATATTGTGTAAATTAAGAGGACCTGAATCAAGCTGACACATGTGGAAGCTGAAGATACAGATGAGCCATAGGGATGTAAGAAAGTATTTTTAATTTTAGTCCCATTGACTTGGGGGAGGCAGTTGTGGAGGCAGACTCAATACACAACTTCAAGTAAAAATCAAGTCAATGGTCCATCGACAAGTGCTTTTGATAACCGGGAGCTAACGCGCACACGAGACAGGCCAAGGGTAAATCGACACGTGCATTTGACGACCGGTAAGTAACACATAATGCATATAGTAGTCTTCGAGTATGCAGCACTAGTGTGAAGCTCACACTCATCACGTAAATATACATTAAGAAGACGCTTAATCGCGACCTACAATAAAAACTAAAATAGTCGCCTTGTTAGTGTGCATTATGAGGGAACACATGTATAAGCTGAACACTCAAAGAAAACACAGGTAAGTCAAAAATATTGTTACTGAATAAGGGTGAATTTAGGGTTGTAAAGTGGATAGAATTCAAGAATAATACACAAGCAGAATGAATACACAGTCTCAGAAGGAAGTACGGCCCACCAGAAGTTAAATTATTTTTCCCAGGTATTATTATTATCATTATTATATTTTTATCGGAAAGCACTAAACCTTTTGTGGTCATATAGCATCTAGGGAATGGCAAGCAATCATGTTTGATACCAGGAAAGGGAGGATAATTCCAATTCCTTGAATAATAAGCCCTTCACCGGCATCCTTGGAAGCGACGGAAATTCAGTGGCTGGCGCAGGAGCTATAGCTCAACACCGGTTATCTCAGATCAGTACACACGGAGGCGCCATGACCGGTGTGTGGTAGAAAGTGTGGACCCGAGACGCGGTGTAGCAGTGATTGGTGTTATGGATCTGCAAGGCTCTCAGTGTATATACACCGTGAGGTCTCTCTATCTCTCTCTCTCGATGTTTGTATATATATATATATATATATATATATATATATATATATATATATATATATATATATATACACCGAAAGGTGTTATTCCGAGAATTGTATATCTCAATGTACATGAATAGAGAGGTGTATCTGTTAAGTATGCACACACACCGAGAGGTGTTTGTATATAACTCACTGTTTACACACTGAAAGGTGTTTATCTCTCATCTGATGAGAGTTTATTTTAATCTCTGTTTTTGAGATTAAATTAGCCTTGACATACAGTCTTAATAACCCGTGTATAGTCGAGAGACTTTAATTAAACCCAATAAACCAACCAGCCAAGTGACTGTGGTGCTGCAGGTGACGTTCGAGTCACCACAGATAGATTATTTTTTTGGTTAACTGGTGGCCTGTTAAGACAGTTGCTGAGGTCTCCAGTAGCCGAGCAGATTGGTGGTCGTGCCAGGCGACGGCTGCAATAATGCAGTCATTGAATGGAAAACTCTTTGTGTCGTATTGACTATCCTAGTCTCAGTGGTGACAGGTGTTGGTGGCTTGTAGACAAGGCCACAAGTGAGTAGAAAGACGTGTAATGGAGAGCAAGACTTTATTTTAGACTTCGTTTCGCTCGGGAGTGAACTTGATCAAATTTTGATAAAGCTCAGTCCTGAGCGGAACATAGTTTCAACTGGATGTCCTGCGTTACGTGTCTTTATAGCAAGACAGGTAGTGGCTGGCGCCCGGGTACTGTTGAAGGTGTGAGCGGCAGCTATATGGATCTGTTACCATGTAAATATGAAGTGCTGGCATCCTGGGACACTTCTCTATGGTAATACTGTTTTTATTGGGTGGGGAAACCTACCTTCACATCTTATTATGTGATCTTTAATATTGTATTGGGTGGGCCGGTAAGCCAGTTAAAGATCTTATAACCTAAAACCTCCACTGAGACCATCGTATCACTAAAACTAGCTTCTGGAGAAATTTTTATACTCTGCTGAGAGACAACTAGCTGGGTCTAGGTGTACTAGTACGTAGCCACATCTGTGACAGGTGAAATACACACCGGCAAAAATGTTTGTTTTGTTTATTCCAGTGAGGAGGAGGAGCCTTATGTGTGTGTCTTCTCCGTCTGTCCCTCCATAATCAAATGTGTTCTGTTGGTGTTAGTTTATTCATCACAGGCCGGTCTTGATCACACGTGGACTTGCTCAGTGGCTTAAGAACAACATTAAAACTGTGTCACCGCTCTTTGTAAATTTCTCTTAGTGTGGTGGTCGCTGCAGCCAGATGATCACAAGGAGTCAGCTGACCTCAGCAGCGGATCTTTGGTACTTGAACTGCGCCTCCAATTGTTTGAATTTAATGTTTTTCTTGTTATGTGAAAATTGAATTAGACATATTAGCAAAATATCTATTTGAACTCAGGAGCCGTCGAGTTCCCTCCACCCTCCTGCCAACAGTAACACAAATATATTCCGAGGGAAATCAGTGGACGACTATTGCTAAATGCTACGTGTTGTGTGGGGTTTGATACATGCTCTAAGACTGTTCACTTTGGAAATTAACTGCACTCAGTAGCTGTCCAATAACAAAATGGAGTTACGGTAAGTATTTCCTATTTTGTGGCTACTAATTTGCACACTTCTGCAATTTACAAGAAAGTGTTATTGACTTGTGAAATTAACAGATATACCGGGATGTTTATTCAGATACTCAAGGCTCACAAAAATATCTGGCACTTCAAGAATGCACAAGCGGTCTCTAGACAGCATTCTACCTACCTACCTACCTTGAATTTACATTGAGTGTGGTTTGTGGAATTATCGCTCCCGAGGCCAAGTTTCTGACCAGCTCTTCAGACCTTACCAGCCAGTCAGTTGGTGTTTGTATCTCGCAGTCCCACATAGTTACCACCGCCAGGCTGAGTAGGCACAGTTTGAAGAAATATTTGACGTTCCTTTTTAAAGACAGTCAGGCGTCTGCGGGTGTACAGATATGTGCCGACAGATATGGGTATGAAAACAAAATGCAGAACAAGCTTATATTGAGACATCTTCTCGTTTAGGGTTAAGCTTCATCAAGTAAGTGCTTGTACTGCATATTGTCTTAATACCAAATTTCCCCTTATAATTAAAGGAAGGGTATTGAAAACCACTGGACCCTTTTATAATTATAGTTATCAATTGGTGTGGGTATATCATCCCTATTTTTCACTAAGGTTATTCTGCATCACCTCATCCTTGTATTACAAGGAACTGTTTCAGTGTGCAAGTATGGAATAAGTCCAACTATTTAAAAGATTTGTACAAGATCATATAAATGAAAATCATTAATACATCACTTTATGAAGTGTATTAAAGAACAAAGAGGCACAATACCGTGACTGGAACAATACACGAATAACACGTACATAGGACAGAGAAGCTTTACGACGACCGAAACGTCGTCGTAAAGCTTCTCTCTATGTGCGGGTTATTTGTGTATGTGTATTAAAGTACTGTATAATTTAGATATTTTAAATAAATCTTGCTGGACTTGTTATGAAAAAACTACTTAGCAGTATCTGAGTGATGGTGGTGCACAGCTCTAGGACTGCGTGCACGGAAGTTGTGAGAATGGTTGTACGGGTGAGTGAGTGTGATTGTGTACGAAATTATGTATACGTGAGAGGTTATTTGTACGTATGAGGTTGTATGGATATGTGAGATGGTGGGTCGCGTCCACTTACCCAAAGACCCACAAATTTCCGACACGATACGATACTTTAAGGGCTGACACAATCTTGGCCCTACACAACCCAAAATGATCTGAGACCCCAAGGGTCGACACAGTCTTGGACCGGCTCCCCGAGGGTGGTCCAAGATGAATGATCCTTACCTAAGCGGCCACTTCCGTGTGGCGGCCACAATCCTGCAGGGAGTCCCCACCACCATTAAGCTTCCTCCTTCCTCTTGTGATGCTGCTTTATCTTGCGTCACTCTGCCCCAGATGCTCATTATGTATCCCCGAAGTGGATATCCTAGGAATGTTTTTTTTCAGCTCTGATACAAGCCTGGCATATGGCCCGGCTCCGGGAGCATATATATATATATATATATATATATATATATATATATATATATATATATATATATATATATATATATATATATATATATATATATATATATATATATATATATATATATATATATATATATATATATATATATATATATATATATATATATATATATATATATATATATATATATATATATATATATATATATATATATATATATATATATATATATATATATATATATATATATATATATATATATATATATATATATATGCCTGTCTTTGGTTTTAAGACTTTCTACCCTTGCAACTCTTCCAGAGTTCCCCAGGTTGACTTCCTGATCAACCAGGCTATTGCTACCCACGGCAGCATGTGATGACACTCGGTCCACGCAAATTCTACCAGTACTTCGTCTTACTCAAAAAAAAATTACATTTCTTTCTATGTCCTCTACAATATTGTTAGTGATGTTTGCAAAGTTTAAACTTAATGAGGCTGACATTAAATCTGAAAATAGAGCTAGTGGAGAGAAATGGTATAAAAAACGACGTTAAAAGAGACACAAACGTAGGATAATGCGAACCTTTATTGACAAAGTTTCGCCCACACAGTGGGTTTGCCAAGTCACAAACAGATCTTATCTGTTTGTGACTTCATAAAGCCCATTGTGTGGGCGAAATGGTGTCACTAAAGGATCGCATTATACTGGATTTATGCTTCTTTTTCCAGAATACAATGGAGTCGATTTTTGCTTTCGTTACTACCTCAGTGGCTACTGCAAAGATAACTAATTCAGTCTGGGGTGACAATACCCAAAATCATGGTTTCTTACAAACTTGGAAAGTTATCTGACTAACTTTTGATTTCTAAGTACGGTAAGCGCTGATCCCAGCAGCACTGTTTTTAGAATCTCTTCCTTCCTTCCGCATGATGAGGCTCCCTCTTCCCTCCCACTGTGTGAAGCTTCTTCCCTCCCTCCCTCCCCCGGTATGAGGCTCTCTCCCTCCCTCCCTTCCCCGGTATGTGGCTCTCTCCCTCCATCCCTCCCCCGGTATGTGGCTCTCTCCCTCCATCCCTCCCCCGGTATGTGGCTCTCTCCCTCCATCCCTCCCCCGGTATGTGGCTCCCTCCCTCCCTCCCCCGGTATGTGGCTCTCTCCCTCCATCCCTCCCCCGGTATGTGGCTCTCTCCCTCCCTCTCCTTCCCCGGTATGTGGCTCTCTCCCTCCATCCCTCCCCGGTATGTGGCTCTCTCCCTCCATCCCTCCCCCGGTATGTGGCTCTCTCCTCCCTCCCTCCCCGGTATGTGGCTCTCTCCCTCCATCCCTCCCCGGTATGTGGCTCTCTCCCTCCATCCCTCCCCCGGTATGTGGCTCTCTCCCTCCTCCCTCCCCCGGTATGTGGCTCTCTCCCTCCCTCCCTCCCCGGTATGTGGCTCTCTCCCTCCTCCCTCCCCCGGTATGTGGCTCTCTCCCTCCTCCCTCCCCGGTATGTGGCTCTCTCCCTCCCTCCCTCCCGGTATGGGCTCTCTCCCTCCCTCCCTCCCCGGTATGTGGCTCTCTCCCTCCCTCCCTCCCCCGGTATGTGGCTCTCTCCCTCCCTCCCTCCCCGGTATGTGGCTCTCTCCCTCCCTCCCCGGATGTGAGCTTCTCCCTCCCTCCCCTCCCTCCCTCCCCGGTATGTGGCTCTCTCCCTCCATCCCTCCCCCGGTATGTGGCTCTCTCCCTCCATCCCTCCCACGGTGTGAAGCTTCTCCCTCCCTCCCTCCCCTGGTATGTGGCTCTCTCCCTCCTCCCTCCCCCGGTATGTGGCTCTCTCCCTCCATCCCTCCCCGTATGTGGCTTCTCCCTCCATCCCTCCCCGGTATGTGGCTCTCTCCCTCCTCCCTCCCCGGTATGTGGCTCTCTCCCTCCATCCCTCCCCCGGTATGTGACTCTCTCCTCCATCCCTCCCCGGTGTGGCTTCTCCCTCCTCCCTCCCCCGGTATGTGGCTCTCTCCCTCCTCCCTCCCCGGTATGTGCTCTCCCTCCATCCCTCCCCGTTGTGGCTTCTCCCTCCCTCCCTCCCCGGTATGTGGCTCTCTCCCTCCCTCCCTCCCGGTATGTGGCTCTCCCTCCATCCCTCCCCGTATGTAGGGTTCTCCTCCTCCCTCCCCCGGTATGTGGCTCTCTCCCTCCCTCCTCCCCCGGTATGTGGCTCTCTCCCTCCATCCCTCCCCGGTATGTGACTTCTCCCTCCATCCCTCCCCGGTATGTGGCTCTCTCCCTCCATCCCTCCCCGGTATGTGGCTCTCCTCCCCCCCTCCCCCGGTATGTGGCTCTCTCCCTCCATCCCTCACACAATCACCACCACCACAACATTTGAGGTTCGGTCGCCAGGGAGTGTAAATATTTCCTCAGTGGAAGTCATTCCAGGGTCAAATGTGCAATGAAAAATTTCACGGCCCTTAGAGCTATCTCAGTTATTTTTTACGGGGATAACATTCACGAAGGTGTTTGTTTACAGAGTTATTTTCTCTCATGGTATCAGGTGATTGGGGTTACTCAAGGTTGAGCTCCTCCATTATATTCATTAATAGACTGTCAGGTTTAGACGCCTGACATTTGCGTCGGGAAAAGATGCGTCAAGTCATTTATTTTTATAAGGAGTCAATGAAGTCATTTACGTAAACGATGAGTGACCGTGCCGGAGTCTACCTGGAGGGCATTCCGGGGGTCAACGCCCCCGCGGCCCTGTCCATGACCTGGCCTCCTGGTGGATCAGGGTCTGATCAACGAGGCTGTTACTGCTGCCCGCACGTAGTCCAACGTACGAACCACAGCCCGGCTGATCTGGCACTGACTTTAGGTATCTGTCCAGCTCCCTCTTGAAGACAACCAGGCGTCTATTGGTCATTTCCCTTATGTCTGGTGGGAGGCTGTTGAACAGTCTTGGGCCCCGAACACTTATTGTTTTTTTCTCTTAGTGTACTAATGGCGCCCCTACATTTCACTGGGGGTATGTTGCATCGCCTGCCAAGTCTTTTGCTCTCGTAGGGAGTGATTTTTGTGTGCAGATTAGGGACCAGTCCCTCCAGGATCTTACAGTCTATTGCTTTTGGAGGGAATGATTTCTGTGTGCAGATTTTGGATTATCTTCTCTAGGATTTTCGAGGTGTAAATTATATATGATGTATCTTTCTCGCCTGCGTTCCAAGAAGTACTGGTCAAGGGACTTCAAACGGTCCCAGTAATTGAGATGATTGACTGTACTAATATATGCAGTGAAAGTTTTCTGTATATTTCCCGGATCTGCAGTTTCGCCTGCCTTGAAGAGGGCCGTTAGTGTACATCAGTATTGCAGCCTTGTTTTGAAGGTTCTCATTATCCATCCTATCATTTTCCTAGCAGATGTGATAATGCCATTGTTGTCATCTTTGAAAGTAAGATTCTCTGACATTATCACTCCTAGGTCCTTCACATTAGTTTTCCGATTTATTGTGTGGTTATAATTTGTTTTATACTCTGACCTAGTTTTTATTTCCTCAAGGTTTTAATAGCAGAGTAATTGGAATTTGCCCTCATTTAACGTCATATTGTTTTCTTTGGCCCATTGGAAGGAAGACTGGATTTATATCCGCTTGGAGATTTGCAGTGTCCTCAATGGATGACACTCATGTAAATTCTGGTATCGATAACAAAGGAAGACACAGTGCTATGATTTACATTTCTTATAATAGAATATAATAAATACACTTATCAGAACAAATCCTGTATTCGGAAAACGTTTCACTCACAAGTGAGATTTTCCATGCAGTGATCGAAACGTGTCTTTGTACTACCACATCTTTAGGTACATTTTTGCCTGTCAAACCAAGATTACATTAAGCCACCTCACTACACGAACATGGAACACGATTTTACTACTGATTTGGACTCACTATTCGAGTAATTTCTCGCCCAATTTCCTGGTCATTTCACTGTTATGGGCCACACGAGTCTACTGTATAATTAAGTTAATTGAATTAGTCCCTGAATACTCCAGATGTTTTGCCCCTGCCACAGCTACTTCAGGAGATCCCGGCTGTTATAATACCAGGTGGAGACAATACCACTGGTTCATCAGGTTCCCGGAGCGGAATGTAGAGTGCAGTAGATTTTAACGTAATCTGAAGAAGGAAACATACCTGCGACTAGTTTCGAGAGTTTTTCTACTCTTGCAGCCCGGCCTGAGGCCTGGTATCTCTGCTGACCGGCTTGTCAACCAGGCTGTTGGTGCTAGTGACCCTCAGGCCTACCTTACCATCGTTTACGCAAATCAAAATTGCATTCCACCTTGATCAATAAAGCCTTAAAGCATTTCTTAAGTGCAAATAAAATTATGAGGACTCTTTTTATTAACATAAGTAGTGTTTTTTTACCCATGTTCAGATGTTATGTCACCCCTCGGTGTATTACCTACTTCAACTGAAGTGTAAGACATTGAAGAGGACTCACTTCAACTGAAGTGTGAGCCATTAAAGAGGACCCACTTCAACTGACGTGTGAGACATTAATGAAGGCAAAGGTGGCGTCGCAGGTGTTGTCATGTCAGTCATATGCTAGGCAATGCAAACTCATGTCCCTCCACCACAACCTCCACACTTCTTTGACACATGCGCGTGTCAAAGGAGAAAAACATACACAAATGCACAGTTGCTGGACACACACATCCGCACAAGCTTGTTGGGGTCGTATACAAATTTGGAATCATATAAAACTGTTAACCATACACTTATACAGATACACACTTTTAAATTCATATTTACTGAAGACACTTGTGCAGATATGCACTTGTTGGATGTATAAACACTTTGACACATATATTGTATTTGTTGAACACAAACTTAAAAAAGAACACAAGCGCACGCGCACTAACTTACACACACACACACACACACACACACACACACACACACACACACACACACGCCCTGATGGCATGGTGGCTAGCGCTCTTGCTTCACGCACTTAGGGCCCGGGTTCAATTCCCGGTGGGGCCGAAACATTTCGAAGTATTTCCTTACACACACACACACATATATACAACAGGATTAGTGTCTAATCGACATGTGCCTAGGACAAAATGGTAACTAACACACACACACACACATATATATGTGTGTGTGTGTGTACGTACGTACGTTTCTAACGTACGTATACACAAGTGTAGTTCTCAACAACTGACATGAAAAATTGCTTTACAGACTTTTATGTTTATTCTCCCTATTAGCGAACGGAGGATCGAGGCTCCAACCTTCTTTGCGATGAACAGTTTAAATGAGTTTAGCGCTTTATGCAATAATAATAATAATATTATTATTAAGTTAGTAATACTTCTTTTCAAAGATACATATTTATTATGCATTTATAAATGAATCTCCGACAGTGCAAATATTACTAGCGTTATGAGTTCTGGATGATTGTAAATATTTGAGTTAGATTCCAGACGCTGCTTCAATTAAGCCTCAGCGACTGTTGATTCCAGAGTGGAAAACCAAATTGTCAGAGAACTAAAAAAATATCCGTTGAGTTACATCCCAGTATGTGTGTGCTAGGGAATATTAATATATATATATATATATATATATATATATATATATATATATATATATATATATGCAAGACAAGCCACGGGGGGTAGAAATCTTTAGCCAAAGTACTTTCACACTTCTCATGCGTCGTCAGGAGCCGTGCAATGTTGCAAAAGTAGCAACAGGAGAAGTGAGGGGAAGTTTTCTCAGAGTATGGTAGCGTGGGTGACACCCGCTACAGATTCTGAATCCATGATCCGTGGACCAAGACATTCTAACCTGCCTCCAGTGAATATAAAAAGTACTGGGGGAACGAAGCTTGTAGTTTTCGAGAGGAAACTGGAGCAATATATCTTGCAAGTGCCTGATCCAGCCGGGTTGTGATGGCTATACAGGCAGGGAAGCTGCTAGCACCAATAGTCTGGTTGACCAGGCGGTCTACGGGGAAGTCTGGCCGGATTTGCAGAGGTGGACCAACCCTCGGAACCGGTCACAGGTATGTTGTAGGTCAAATATTGTTAGTTACTCTTCTTTCTGTCATTTCTTCTTGGATCCTGATGGCCTGCGATTTACAATAGCGTATAAACGACTCGAAAACAAGATTTTATTAGGACAACGTTTCGCTCTCTGTAAAGCATTATCAAGTCATTAGTTGATAAAGCTGTACACAGAGCAAAAACTTGTTCAAATGAAAGTTAGATTGCAACCTGTGTCTTCACACAATGATATTGTTGGTGTTATCATCACATAAAGCAGATAATGTGAAGTTGAAATCGTGTTTGGCAAGAATTTCACTCAAATATTTCTTTGCTAGATTTGATTTTTTTCCCTCATTGTGGCATAAAAGTCAAGGAATTTCACTTGTGACATAAAAGTCAACGAATTTCACTTAGATATGCAAATATTGATCCGCTACTAGTAACTAGTACATTACTAGCACCTGACTATTCTTCACACATGTTCCCTCACAACAACAGCTGCGTACCCACACGTACGCTCCCTTCCCCCTTTTCCTACGTTCCATTAAATTAGTCAACATTAGAAATATTTTTGCAATGGCGCCCCTTCTCTTGTAGTAGTCCTACACGCCAGAGTTATTAACACCAGCAGTAATAGTAGAAACAGCAGTAGCAGCCACAGCAACAGTCACTGACTGGCAGTAATAGAAGCCGCAGCAGTAGCAGCCACAGCAACAGTCACTGACTGGCAGTAATAGAAGCCGCAGCATTAACAGCATTTTCACAGCGTTAACACCACTATCCAATCCGTCAAGTTGTTGTTGCTGCTGTTGCTGATTTTGTTGTTATTGGTGTGATCGTGATGGTGGTACTGGCGGGTGCGTTACTGTTATTGTTTGTGATGGGTGGGACGGAAAAAAAGGAATGGTGGTGAACGCAAGTGGTGGTAGTGAGTGACAAGGTGGTGGTGTGTATCAAGGGAAGTGAGGCGGTTTGTGACAAGGGGGTGGTGGTGATGTGTGACAATGGGGGGGGTGACTTTCGTGATGGTGGTGGTATAAGTGGTGTATATGTGGTGATGACAGTCTTCTATTAGTAACTAGTACATTACTAGCACCTGACTGTTCTTCACACATGTTCCATCACAACAACAGCTGTGTGCCCACACGTATGCTCCCTTTTAATATTTATATTCCTCTTTTTCCCTCCTCCTCCTCCTCTCTTTCCTCTGCCTTCTATGTATAATTTATCTTGTTCTCACTCTGTAATGATGTATGGGATAGGCTATCCTAATAGATGCTAATTCCCAAGTGATAGTAAAGAAAGAAACCTTTGAAGCTACCGTAGGTGATGAACCCTTGCTGGAATACTTGACGATGTCTCCGGTGCCCCACTGGATGAAGTCTTCCAGCTGGTGTTGACTAAGACGTATGAGCCACATGCTGCTGATGGAATATGACTGGAAAACTGCGTAACTTTCTTGTTGTTGTTGTTGTGTAACACTCGTATAAAACAGTGTAGCAATACAGTGCTGATGATTCTAATTTGTTTTTTAATAAAAAATCCTTCTTTCCCTACCCCCCTATTTTCCCCCATTCCCTTCCCTCTTTCCCTCCCTTCCCTTTTCCCTTAATTTCTGTCTTTCTCTATGTCCCCTTACTCCGTACCTCCCTTTTACTCTCCCTCAACTCTTCCATTTCCTCAACACTTACCCTCCTTTAACTCTTTCCCTTCCATCAATCTCTACCTTTAAAACTTTACCTTTCACCTCCCTCAAGTCTTCCCTTCCCTCAACACTACACATAGTACCGCTGTTTCTGCTGTTATCCTATAACGTCGACTGACACAGCAGAATATTTCACCTCCAACATCTGAAGAATTTCACTGGCACTTCATATTTTTTTCAGTGCAAAGAGAAAGGTAATGTTTTGTTGCATGGAGGCAGGACTCTGCATTACTATTATTGGTTCGTGCATCGTTGATCCCTGGAGGATCGTGTGGTGACCGCACGGAAAACTCTCTGCTGGCATGCAAATGTTTTACATTTGTAATCGAATATACAGTCTCGGTAAGCGAATCCACGGTACACAAATAACTCGCACATTGGACAGAGAGAGGATAATGACGACGTTTCGGTCCGACTTGGACCATTTACAAGTCGCACTAACACACGAAGGTGAGAGAGCCAGTATATATAGGAGAGGGGGGAACAGGGACGGGACATAGAGAGGAAGAGAGAAATGGAGAAGTAGTGGTAGAGATAATGCCGGTAGTGCAAGTAGTAGTAGTGGTAGTGGTAAGTAGGGAAAGTAGTGGTAGTAGCACATGAGACAGAAAGGTAATAGGATCGGTACCCTAACCAGTGTTTCAGGAACCGAACAAACTGACTCGGTATCCAAACCCACCGGCTCGATAACTGAACCCACTGCCTAGGTAGCTGAACCCACTGATAACAAAAGGCACAATACCGTGACTGGAACAATACACAGATAATCCACACATAGGAGAGAGGAGCTTACCACGACGTTTCGGTCCGACTTGGACCATTTACAAAGTCACACTAACAGAAAGGAGAGAAGGAAGGAGTATATATAGACCAGCAGACAGGGACGGGACAAGAGAGGTAGTAGGAAAGGAGGAAGAGAGGTAGTGGTAGAGGTAGTAGTAGTAGTGGAGTAGTAATAATAATAATAATAATATTAATTTCTACAAAGTACAATTCACAATTGCTTCAGAAATAGTTAAGGTCATTGACATACCTTATAGAAAGTCTCTGGTTATCCAAATTATTTCTGGCAGCCTTAAAATGAACCTATAACTAATGGATGAGTAATTAATTTGGTTTGCAAGAATGCTAAAGTTTACGATCGTTGACATTAAGTCTCTGGTTTGTGATTATGACATTTTTGGATTTTTTTTTTTGTAAAACTGTTGTAATATACTATCTTATACTTAAAATTTACATGGTTTATTTTTTTTTTTTTTTTTTATCTAACGTTCTGATACATAGTATTGGTGGGAACTTAAAAATAAATGCAAGTTATAGGTTAATTTGTAAAAAATCACAATAATAAATGTAATTGCCTAGTAGCTGACCCCTCTCACTGCCTTGGTAGCCAAAAATCTGCGCTGCTTTGGAGAAGGCCTCTTGCATTGTAGTATTGGTAAGTAGGCTTACTGTGTGGTAGTATGAGTTGGTAGGTTTACTCTGCTGTAATATGGGTTAGTAGGGTTACTTCTTGTAGTATGGGTTAGGAGGCTTACTCTGCTGTAATATGGGTTAGTAGGGTTACTGTGTTGTAATATGGGTTAGTAGGGTTACTGTGTTGTGGTATGGGTAAGTAGGGTACTGTGCAGTAATATTGGTTAGTAGGCTTAATGTGCTGTAATATGGGTTAGTAGGCTTACTGTGTGTTGATATGGGTTAGTAGGTTTACTATGTTGTAGTTTGGGTTAGTAGGGTTACTGTCTTTTAATATGAGTTAGTGGGTTTATTCTTACAGTATGAGTTATTAGGGTTACAACAGTCCCCTCCTTATGTTAAGCAGCTTTCGTATAGGAAACCAACCAACTATATATTAAGCTAATACACCAAAAAAAATTCCTTGCAATGAGTACTTAATTATGAGATGACTAAAAGGCCCTGAGGCCTTGACGTCCTAGTAATATCAGGGGAGAGAGAAAGAAAGGGGGAGAGGAGGAAGGGGAAGAAAATATTTGTTGTCCAGGGCTCTTGAACTCATTATGCTATTATGAGCTATCAAGATACCATTAGAGAATTGCTGTAAATTACAGGCTTGGCATCAGCTTGCATGTTTAACATCATTATCTGCTGCTTTCAGATACTCACGCTCTCCTCAATTATGACCTTGCCAAGTTGACTTTCTTAATTTCTTTCTTAATTTCTTTTTTTTTTCTTATGCTGATTTGTTCTTTTTACTTTTTTTATTTTTTTATTTTCTTGATTTTTTTTTTTTTTAATTTTCTTATATTTGCTTTCTCTTTAATTTTTTTTCTTCTATGTTATCGTTTTTCTCCTTTTTCCATCATATTATTCCTTCTGTTGGTCCCTTTTTTCATTTCCCTTTTTTCTCATTTTTGTCTTCTCGTTCTCTTCCTTTCATTCTATCCCTTGTTTTATTATTCATTTTCATCTTCCCTTATTTTTCATATTCTCTTTTTCTTGTCTTTATCATTTTCTACTTTATTGCTTTTTTTTCTTCGTTCCTTCTTTTCCCTCTTTTTTAATTGTCTTCTTTGTTTTTTTTCTCTTCGCCTCCTTCCTCATATTAGCTGAAGAAATTCATTTGGAAGATTCTAATATTACTGGTTGGTTAATGACGTTTAAAGCCTATCGACAGCGTCCCGTGGTCTGGTAGGCAACACTCGCCTCCCACACTGAGTGTCCATGGTTCAATCCACGGCTGGGTGGAAACATTAGGCATATTTCCTTACACCTGCTGTCCCCGTTCACCTAGCAAGCAAGTAGGTACCTGGACGTTAGTCGACAGTTGTGGGTTGCATCCTGGGGACAAGGTGAGGGACCCCAATGGAAGTAAGACAGACAGTCCGCGATGACGCACTGACTCTTGACTTATCCTGGGTGGCTAACCCTCCAGGGTTAAAAATCCTAACAAAATTTTATCTGACTACACTAGGGTTATTGACAAGAATGTTTGAATTCCAAAAATGGGGATTAAAGTCAACTCAGAGTGTAAATGCTCTGAGAGAAATGCATCTCTCGGTGTATATATCCTGTCTGCTTCAGTTACTAGAAATATCATTAGCAGATAATGAAAAAGAATGTCATAGCAATATTGCTAAAAGTTGCATTAAACCCACCTAGATAACAGTAGTTGAATAACGTTTATTCTAGGTTTATATAACATGCTCTAACTTAGCCTAACCAAAGTTATCCAAGCCTAAGCTTCCTTAACCTAACCTAAGGGTATCCGTGGAGAAATTTGCATGGCAGAATAACATATTCACTAATTGTTTCCTCGAAGAAAAGACTTAAATATGATATACCATCTTTTGTTATTTTTTGGACAAAAAGTCTATCGAGACACTGTTAATAAATAAAACATTTTACTTTAAATATATTATTTGACTATTATATATATATATATATATATATATATATATATATATATATATATATATATATATATATATATATATATATATATATATATATATTATTGTGTTTCCTGGAAGTCCGAATGTTCGTTTGAGCCGAAATAAGAACATAGCATGAGAAAATGGTTTCAATTTCAGTGTTTTAAATGAACCCCCGATGTTCTAAAGGCAAAACTCTAGAAGAGTATTTTGAGGCCAGCAGCCAGGCAAGTGTAGGCGGTGGACGCGTAGGTGTCAGTGTACACTGAGGTGTTAATTGATTTGTCAGTGTAAGGTCAGGACGGATAGCTGCTACCTCCTTCCCTAACATCAAATTAACTCGCCCACTATGTTGTACCAAATTATGTTTGGTACAACGGTTCATATATATATATATATATATATATACAAAGGAGTCCCTTGTAGATGATCTTACACAGGTGATGACACAGGGACAGGAAATGGGTCTCATCCTGAATCCATCCAAATGTGAAATCATATCAGTCAATCAACAAGTGATAGATGCAGTGCTATCAAAACTACCAGGAGCAACAGTCATTGCCCCTACTAATAGTGTCTTGCTTGGAGCACCTCTGGGAAGAGATGCCATTGACACAATTCTCAGGAAGAAACTGGAAGAATTGAGGAGAATGGAACAACGAATAGGCAATCTTGACACCCATGATGCCTTGTACCTCCTCACAAAATGCTTGAGTCTGCCCAGGTTGACATATTTCCTAAGATGTGCTCCTTCATATGATAATCCTATACTGCACGAATATGACAGTATCCTGAGGCAGATCTTTACTAAAGTACTTAACCTTACTCTAGAAGATGGGCAGTGGGACCAAGCTACACTCCCAGTCAGACTAGGAGGCATTGGTGTCCGCAAGTCATCTCAGATTGCTCTACCTGCTTTCCTGTCTTCATGCATTGCATCCAGAGGGCTTGTAGCAGCAATTCTCCCTGAACATCTTAGGGACACGATTGGAATCCATGACCAAAAGTTCGTTGATGGAGCCAGGATCTGGGATAACCTAACAGGCTCTGAAACCAGGCCTGCTCCCCCAACAACTACAAACAGTCGCACTGGGATGGCCCAATAGTAGAGAATATAGCCTCAGCAATGCTTCAGAGTGTGTCAGGGAAGGATAGAGCCCGCCTACTTGCAGTGAGAGCTCCTCATGCAGGGGACTTTCTTTTGGCTGTTCCCAACTCCAGCCTTGGCACACGCCTCGACCCACAGACCATCCGCATTGGTGTTGCCCTTCGACTTGCCGCCCCTATTCTCGCCGAACACAGGTGTATTTGTGGCAGTGAAGCAGCAGACCGATTCGGGTACCATGGTCTTGTGTGTCGTAAATCCGAGGGAAAGATTGCAAGACATGAAGAGGTTAATAACATTATCAAGAGGAGCCTCACAACAGCCGGATGCCCAGCAGTAAGGGAACCACCCCAACTATGCAGATCTGATGGCAACCAAAAGCGTCCAGATGGTATCACCCTTCAAGCCTGGACAGACGGCAAGCAGGTGGTGTGGGACTACACATGTGCATCTACCTTGGCTGATACCTATCTCCAGTACACCAGGGAGGAAGGAGGGGCTGCTGCCACCTTCAGGGAGTCCCAGAAGTCGAGAAAATATGGAGAACTTGCCCATCATTATATGTTTGTTCCCATAGGCTCAGAGACCCTTGGCTCATGGGGAAAGAGTGCATCTAAGTTCCTCAAGGAGCTGGGCAAAAGACTCAACAGGGTAACTAGGGATCCCAGGGCAGCTAGTTTTCTGTTCCAGCGACTCAGCGCTGCTGTTCAGAGGGTAATGCATGCTGTATTCTGGGCACGCGCACCAGCTCGGAAGAGCTGGATGAGATTTTCGCATTATAATCAGTGACAAAGATGTAACAATATGTACTAGACATGTATCTCTCACCTCGTGTACTGTATATGCCATCTTTATATCAACAATATATATATATATATATATATATATATATATATATATATATATATATATATATATATATATATATATATATATATATATATATATATATATATATATATATATATATATATATATATATATATCATGCCGAATAGATAAAACTGGTCAATTAGCAAGAACTCATTTAAAATTAAGTCCTTTCTAGAATTTTCTCGTATACGTTTAAAGACATATTTTTTTCATTTATGTTAATGTAAAAATTAATAATTTTGTACCAAAAGAACCTTAGAAAACTTACCTAACATTATTATAACAAGCGCAATTTAATTTAGCCTAATCCAACAAAATATATTTTAGATAACTTTACAATAATTTAATAATAACAAACGTAATGAAATATATGTTTTTTCGTTAGGTTCAGAATGATGATTGCGAAATTATTGCATACACAAATTATCACTTGCCTTATTCGGCAAGAAAAGCGTTGCTATTTAAGCCAAAATAGCAAGTTTTACCTATTCGGCACGACATATATATATTTACGACCGGGGTAGGGTGTTCCGAAAGAGGAGACACATTCACCTCTATTCATTCACTCACTGTCGTGCCAGAGGCGGACTGACAACACTGCTCAGGTGACCCTCCGAACTGCAATATTCCTCACCGCTTCCTCCGAGTGCAGGCATTGTACCTCCCACCTCCAGGACTCATGTCCGGCTGACCGATTTAAAATTAATTATTTCATTAATGTTGCCATGTTTACACGAACCTGTTGCATATTAAACAGCACTTGTGTGACATGTCTAAATTCTTCCTGTTGAAAACATCTTAGCTCAGTGGTACAACACTGGACCCGCTAAGTTTCATGACCATGGTTTAAGTCCTCGTTTATTCTTCTCTTTATTCAGTGACAGTCGTTTATTACAACTTATCTTGAGTTTATAGACTATATGATTTTGATGAGTCTCTCTCTCTCTCTCTCTCTCTCTCTCTCTCTCTCTCTCTCTCTCTCTCTCTCTCTCTCTCTCTCTCTCTCTCTCTCTCTCTCTTTCTCTCTCATGTGAGAACAGCTGTGCATGTACACACGGAGATATATACATCTCAGAATATATATTTTCAGTTAGAGTTTATTTTAATCCTTATTGGCTCATATCTGGGATTAAAGTATCCTTGATTGGTGAACAGATTACAAGCAGTCTTAACGACCCTCGTGTGGATGATAAGCTTTACAGTCTGTTAACCGACCAACAGTATTTGGCAGGATAGAATATATGAGAACGGGAGTGGCCGCACAGGGCTACCTAGTCCATTGTGGTGGCAAAGGTGACAACACTGGTAGTAGTAGTAGTAATAGTAGCAGTAATATTAGTAGTACTAGTATTAATAGTAGTAGTAATAGTAGTAAGAGTTGTAGTAGTAATAGTAGTACTAGTAAAATTAGGTTTAATACTCTTGGCGTCTTATTTACTTTTCCAACAGGATTGATAATATTACATGATGCTATTTCATTATATCTGTCAAGAGAGGATTTGTTACTCTCAGATAATTGTTATAAATTGAAAGAAGTATATTTCTGACATTTCCCTATACTCTCCTTTACATCCCTGGACATAAATAAGTAAATCCGCAGTAGATAGACAGCAAATTTACGGACTTGGGGGATTTCGAAGCTAGGATTCACGGGTATTTAGGAGGATTCGTCAGGACGTGTGCGATATTGGAAGCGCTGGGCTCCTGTTTGTTTGGGAAACTGTTTTCAGTAATGAAGGAATCTAATTTGCATTGGTAATACTGCTACAGTCAACCTGAGTTATATTTCGTTTTCTCTTTTTTATTTTTTGGTCTTTGTACTCTTTCATTTTTTTTATTGTTGTTGTTGTTGTATTTGTTGCTTTTATTGTCCCCACTGAGAGCATTTTTCTTCACTTTATTCATTAATTGTCTGTGTCTAGCTTTTCTAATTTATTACCTTTATCATTTTCTCTCCTCGTTATCCACCACTTTTCCCACTTTTCCTTCACCTTTTCTTCCCCTGTTTTCGCCGTTCCTTTCAGGCTTCCTCTCTCATTTCCACATTTTCCCTCTCTGCTCTACCTCTGTAACTCGCTCATGATCTTTCGCTCTACCTTCACCTCCCCTTCCTCTCTTTCTCTCCCCTCCCTCCCTCTCTCCCTCCCTCCCTCCTACTAAGGGATTTCATCGTCCCCTCTGCATTTCCTGGTCCAACCATCGATTTCCTTCCATCTCATCATTCTTATGTATTTTTGAGCATTCATTCTCACCCCTTGCTCATCAGTATTTTATTACCCCTCCCTGTTCACCCTCCCCCTCTCTTTTATCCTTCTTCATTGTTCACCCTTCTTCTTTTATCCTTCCTTCTTCACCCTCCCCTTCTCTTTTATCCTTCCTTCTTCTTCGCCCTTCCCTTCTCTTTTACCTTTTTTCCTTATTCACCCTTCCCTCTCTTTTACTCTTCCTTCCGGTTCATCCTCCACCCACTTCTCTTTTACCCTCCTCCCTGTTCATCCTTCACTTTTTTTTTTTACCTTTCCTTCCTCTTCACCCTTCCCTCTTGTTTTTACTGTCCCTCTCTGTTCACTCTCCTTTTTCTTACCCTTCATCCGTATTCACCCTTCCCTCTTTTTTTTTTATCTTCTCCTGTTTATCCTCCCCGTTCTATCTTTCCTTCTTGTTCGTAACCCCTCTCTCTCTCTTGCCCTTCCTTACTATTTATCCTCTGCTTCTGTTTCTATCCTTTATCCCTGTTTATCCTCCTCTTCGTTACTATTTCCCCCACGTTGTCCCTCATCCACTGCATGTGTCACGGTCCAAGAAGTGACTGATTGTACCAGTGGCGTATCTAGGTCGTCTTTGAATGGGATCTTAGAATTTTAGGAGGAGGGTGATGGCTGGGTGGAGAAGGTTAGGGAGGGAATAGAGGGAGGGGGGGGGGGTTGGAAGGAAGGAGAAAGGAGAGAAGGTCCACGAACGCTGGGCTGTGTGGCTCTGGTCTCATTGGTTGGCTTTGGTGGCTGTTCCTGATGGGAACACCTGCAGTGTTCAGCTACCCTATCGTGTATAATAAAAATAATAATAATAATCTTTATTTCTACAAGTGTGTGTACAAGGTATACAGGCTTAGCTGACATCAATGGCATACTACTATATAGAAGGTCCCTGGTTATGCAGAACATTTTGGGCAAATTATGTCAGTTTTGTCCCCAGGATGCGACCCACACCAGTCGACTAACACCCAGGTACCCATTTTACTGATAGGTGAACAGGGACAGCAGGTGTCTTAAGGAAACACGTCCTAATGTTTCCACCAGTACCGGGGATCGAACCCCGGACCTCAGTGTGTGAGCTGAGTGTGCTAGTAATAGAGTTACGGAACACCTGTATGAGAGTTATTTTGCGGAAATAATATTGTTCCGTGTAATGTTCTGCAGATAATTTGGTTTTGGGGCCGCTAGAATTTCCGATGCTTGGTACTGTTTTTTTTATATTAAACAAAATTGGTTACATTAGCATAATGGTTTACGTACTTTAAGTAACGAAATCTGTCAGTATGAACCGAAAGACTTCAATTAGTCGATGAAGATATTGTTAATTATTCCAGTAAGGGTTCAGTAGCAACTGGAGCTTCGAAGGTTTCGTTCCAGAAGAGATGGAGTTAATGTTACTTGGGAATTACCGTCTCTTAGGATGGCTTATCCCCCCACACACTCATACACGCAAACACACACACACGCTTACACACACACACGCTTACACACACACTCAATCACAAACACACACACACACACGTGGTAGAAAATACGAGGTGGATGGTGGTAGGAAGGACGAGGTGGATGGTGCACCTGTCCTAAGATAATCTCATTATGATCAAGGTGTGGACTTAAGTTTTTGCCTAGCTCGGAAAACAATGATCTTGCAACAGTAGGGAGAGAGAGTGTGTGTGAATGTGTGTGTGTATGTAAGCGTGTGTGTGTGTGTTTGCGTGTATGAGTGTGTGGGGGGATAAGCCATCCTAAGAGATGGTAATTCCCAAGTAACATTAACTCCATCTCTTCTGGAACGAAACCTTCGAAGCTCCAGTTGGTACTGAACCCTTACTGGAATAATTAACAATATCTTCATCGACTAATTGAAGTCTTTCGGTTCATACTGACAGATTTCGTTACTTGAAGTACGTAAACCATTATGCTAATGTAACCAATTTTGTTTAATATAAAATAAAACGTGTTCGTCACCTGGCATCTTCATACAGCGTTGTACCATTCTTTATCAAGTCTGTTCAGTTTCGTGCTTCCTCCCCTCAGGTGGATCACTGTACGGGGATCAGTAACCTTCCATCTTTCCCTCAGTAGCTGGATCACCATATGGGAAAGTTTAGTGCCTCCTTTCCCTCCCCCTCCCTCCTATCCCACAAATAAACTTGGTCACATACTGATGGGGATTAGTGCCTTGCCCCCTTCTCCCACAAAAGTTATGTCACATTATGTGTTTGGAGGGATTTTCGTGTCCCCAACAGTCCATGGATGAAGAGCCCAGTATTTTCCTTAGTTTAAATAACTTGGATGTTTCTTCACTCGAAAAAGTTCAGCACTAATTGTTCCTATGGGCTTGGGTTTTAACCATGAATATAATGAATAAATAATGCCTTTGTGCATGTTGTTTCTTAAATCGTTCATATATTGAACAAAATATCTATATAATCTTCCTCTCTTCTCACATCTTTGCCCCTCATTATTATAATTGTATTCCCTGTTAGCACTAACATCTTGTGGATCATACAGCGCCTGTAGAGTGAGATTTAATCGAATGTCATACCATTTAGGTATATTTTGTCCAGTCACAGACAGTATATACACTGTGAGCGGGTTCTTTGGTTACCTGAGTCTGGTGTCTGAGGAGGGAGGGTGTTTGTGCAGCTCCCCAGGGCACTGACGCAAGCTGGGACCTTGACGAGCCTACTGCTTCATACTGGTCTGCATTGCTAACTTTTGTGGTATGTTGCTACTACTTCTGCTGCGTCTGCTCCTGCTGTTACCTTTCATACCTTTGTTACCCTTGTTAATGCTTATTTTACAATCATAGTTCTTGCTGTTACCAATACAACTGCTCTTACTTTTACTGCTGCTGTTTCTACTACAACTATAACCGCTACTACTGTTACTACTTCAAGTACATTGCTGCTACTATTCGTATCACTACTACTCTTCCTGCTCTCAATGCTACTATTATTACAGCTTCTGCTACCTCGGCTACGACTCCTGCTGCCATCACTGTATGGAAGGCATGATATAGATATATACTTATAAGGCTTGTGTTTACCCGCAGCTGGCGTGCATGTTTTAGCCAGGAGTCCCGCATGATGGGGCTGGGTGGAGTCATTATAGGCACCCACACACACATACCCATTCTCACTCACCCACTACGAGCCTGACCTATGACCGGGCTCCGGGAGTAGAACTCCCGGAACTCATCATTAACTCCATCCACTGTCCTCCTTGGTAATACCCACCTTTTCCCATAGTTGCCAACGACAACCTCTTCCCTATTAACACCCGTCCACAACCTCTCCCATACTAACACCCATCCACAATATTCCCTTCATCTGTCATCCCCATTAACCCCCATCCACAACGCTTGCTTCCATTTAACCCCGTCCACAACCTTCCTCTCACTAACCTTCATCTGTAACCCATTACCAGGGACGCCATCAATCGAGGGTGACGGGCTGGGATGAGGTGTACGGATAAATAAGACTAGAGACGTGTGAAGGATGAGGTGTGAAGAGTGAGGTATGAAAGGTGACGTGTGAAAGATGAGGAGTTAGAGGTGAGGCGAGGAGAGGCGAAGTGTGAGAGGTGAGGGATGAAAAGTAAGATGTGAGAGATTGAAAAGTAAGGTGTGAGAAGTGAGGAATGAAAAGTAAGGTGTGGGAGGTGAGGGATGAAAAGTAAGGTGTGAGGGATGAGGTTTATATAAGTAGTGTGAAGCAAGGTGAAGTGTGAGGCATGAGGGAGATAGACCATGACGTAATTTTCAGAGTAGGACTTGTGTACTCGGTAAATTAAGAGTGCGGGGAGTGAAGCTCCAGCTCCTGATCCTGTGTGTTTGAGGTGTGTGCGTGTGTATGTAATTACGGTACCTATTTAAGCTTGTGGGAGAGGGAAGTGAGCTCCGGTTCTTGGTCCCGTCGCTTATCTTTTGACTACCTATTGGGTGTTCCGGGGGGCAACGCTCCCGGACCCGGTCCATGACCAGGCCTTCCTGTGGATCAAGGCATGATCATCCAGGCTGTTACTGCTGGCCGCGCATCTAACGTTCCAGTTCCAGATCAGCCAGGCTGTGCGAACCACAGCCTGGCTGATCTGGAACTGATTTTAGGTGAGATAACGGGGGGGGGGGTCTATTGGTAATCTCCCTTATGTATGATAGGAAGCTGTTGAATAGTCTTGGGCCATTTATCCTTATTGTTTGTATTGTCTTTCTTACCATCCGTGTTTTTCATTGGGGGTGTATTATACCGTCTTCCGAGCCTTTTGCTTTCATAGGGAGTGATTTCTGTATGAAGATTTGAGACTAATCTCTCAAGTAGTTTCCAGGTTTAAATTATAGTGTATCTTTCTCGCTTACATTCTAAGGAGTACAACAGGTCAAGGGACCCGTAAGTAACGTGCCTAACCAAACTTATGCGTGCAGTGAATGGGTCGCATCCTGGGGTGTGGTAGTATACCTTAGATAGGTCTGGGTTTTGAAATGAGTCGAGGTACGATAACATCTCTTAACCTGTAAAATTGATGTGTAAAAAAAAGGTTATCTGTACATTCTCTAGATGTGTGTGTTAGTCTCTCTTGCCTTAAAAGAAGCTGTTAGTATACAACAGTATTCAATCGTAGAGAAAACAAGCGACATGATGAGGATCACCATTGGTTTGACATCCCTTGTTTTAGGTTCTCATTGCCCATCCTATCATTTTCGTCGCAGTTGTGATAATGACACTGTTAACAGGTATCCTTGATAGTGAGATCCTCTGACATTATCACTCCCAAGTCCTTGTTAGTTTTTCGATCTGAGTGGCTAGAATGATTTATACTCTGTTCTAGCTTTTATTTCCTCAAGTTTTTCATACTTGTTTTTGAACCCATATGTGGAATCTGCTTCTGTTGTGTCATTTCTCAACTCATTCCACTTTTTTTAACACTTATGGCAAAGAAACACTTCCTAATATTGTTGTGGCTCCAGTGGATGTGTGATCTTCAACTACCATTTTATCCTCGTACAATAACATCTTTAAAGAAGAATGTGTTTAAGACGCTATGCTATACGCCTCATGTTTTTTAGTATGCAGCACTAGTGTAGCGCCCACACCTAATTACATGCATGCTAGTGGCTGCCTTCTCTGCTTAACAATATTTTATTATATATAAACTACATTTTTACACTGCACAAAGAAATATATTTGTTTGTTTTTGTTTGTAGCTTTAAAAATGTTACAGAATTGTTCATGGACCTACCACGGGGTCGTTGACCTCAGAAATCAACTACAGGTGAATAGTTGAACCAGACTATTCCCTGAATTGAGGGATGTAGGCTACGAGGGAAGACTCAAAGAAGTGAACTTCATGTTACTGGAAGAGCAGTGGAGACAGATCACAACGTCTAAGATACTTTGGGGCGTCAACATATTAGAGAATTAACATACGTGGGTAAAAGAGCAAGAGGTCATTGATGGAACACACAGACCAGTCATGAGCAGTTGCTAGATACGCCACTTAGGCGTACAAGATGTGAATTAATGGAGTTGGACAAAAGTTGTGGAGGCAGACTCCGAACCTGGCTTCAAGAGTACGTAAGCTGTGTCTCAAGAGGCTAGGAACTTGTTCTCTCACTCATAGATATCATCCTCTATTTGTCTCTCCCACAATCTTTCATCTCTCCATTTCTCATTCTTTATTGCTGGCCCTTCCTCTTGCGTCCTCCAGTACGTCTTGCTTTATCAAGTGTCTTCTTTAGATGCCGCTCATTCATTTCATTCATTTCCTTATCTCTTATCTTCCACCTCCCCGGCTCCCTCCAGAGCTCCCATCAGCTTTATCTCTAGTTCCCAATTTAACTTTTATTCCTCAACCCCGTTTACTTTTCCCTCCCACACCCATATTCCCTTCTCCATATCCAGTATCCTCCCCTCCCTCCCTCTCCTCCTCTCTCTCTCTCTCTCTCTCTCTCCTCTCTCTCTCTCTCTCTCTCTCTCTCCTCTCTCTCTCTCTCTCTCTCTCTCTCTCTCTCTCTCTCTCTCTCTCTCTCTCTCTCTCTCTCTCTCTCACTCTCTCTCGGGTACAACTTTGAGACATTAACATACGTTACTGTGACACCTTCACTACGCCTGTGCAGCTAAGGCAGTTCTTAAATCATAAAGTTAAATTAACTCGGATTATACTAGATTTTACACAAGATTGTGCTTTTAGAGTTTTCCCAAAAAAAGTTTGAATGGTTTACATGGAGTTTTCCTGGAACTGAACTGAAGGGTGAGGTTGAGGGGATTCTTGCGTCTACCCTGAGAGTGTGTAACCCAGGCAGCGGTCTTTGTCTTCTGATCCACCTGGCTGTTGGTATTCGCAGCGCCTACGCACCATGCCTGAGGTTGCCAATAAGGAATGTGTGGAATCCACCATCTTGAATAATATAAGAAGTCTGCCGGGAACTGGTTGTTTGCCTTTGTTTTGTCTGCCCGTTATTCTTAGGTTATTTGTGTTCTCCTTAGTTTTATTAGTGGGTTATCTTGCCGTCTCTGCTCTAATTGTTTGTGATGCTATCTTGCACTCTCCTCTCTAGTTTGCTACCGCAGTGTGCTCTAGTTATTAGTTATCGTGCACTCTCTTCTCTAGTTTGCTACGGCAGTGTGCTCTAGTTATTAGTTATCTTGCACTCTCCTCTCTAGTTTGTTACCGTAGTGGGTTATCTTCCTGTCTCTGTTCTAAATGTTTATGTTATCTTGCACCTCCCCTCAAGTTTGTTAACGCAGTGTACTCTAGTTATTAGTGGTGTTATCTTTTCGTCACTGTTCTAGTTGTCGTCTCTGTTGTAGCTGTTATGAACGTAATCTTAACCTCTGCTTTAGTGATGTTATCATGATTTATTCTCTAGTTGTTTGTGATGTTATCACCTGTTAAGGCCTATCCTCTACCCAGCTGTTGATGACTTCCCGCTTGTTGATGCCTCTCTGTCCACCTGTTGATGACTACATCTGTTCATGTCTCTCCTAAACCCACCTTTGATTACTCCTCTTCACACCTGGTGATGCCTCTCCTCCACCCACCTGTTGATGACTCTTCACACCTGTTGACTTTTCTTCACACCTGGTGATGCCTCTCCTCCACCCACCTGTTGTTGACTCCTCCACCCACTTGTTGATGACTCTCCTCCACCCACCTGTTGATGACTCATCCATCCACCTGTTGAGGACTCTCCCCCACCCACCTATTGATGACTCTCCTCCACCCACCTGTTGATGACTCCTCCACCCATCCGTTGATGACTTTCCTCCACCCACCTGTTGATGACTCTCCTCCACCCACCTGTTGATGACTCCTCCACCCATCCGTTGATGACTTTCCTCCACCCACCTGTTGATGACTCTCCTCCACCCACCTGTTGATGACTCCTCCACCCACCTGTTGATGACTCCTCCACCCACCTGTTGATGACTCCTCCACCCACCTTTTGATGACTCCTCCACCCACCTGTTGATGACTCTCCTCCACCCACCTGTTGATGACTCCTCCACCCACCTGTTGGTGACTCTCCTCCACCCACCTGTTGATGACTCCACCGGCCTGGGCAGTATTACTAGAGCTTTCCCCATGTCTCTCATTCTAATGTTCTTATCAGTTGGTTTGTTTTTATGTTTCGTATCTTCTCTTTCAATTTATTTCTTGCTCCTTAATATCTTATCAGAGGATTCCGCTGTCCCTTATTTAATCGATGGATTCGTTTCCATGTGTCTTATCAGTGGATTTATTCCCATCTCCCCTATCATTTTATCAGTGGATTTATTCTCATCTCCCCTATAATTTTATCAGTGGATTTATTCTCATCTTTCCTATAATTTTATCAGTTTATTTATTCTCATCTCCCCTATCATTTTATCAGTGGATTTATTCTCATTTCCCCTATCATTTTATCAGTGGATTTATTCTCATCTCCCCTTATCATTTTATCAGTGGATTTATTTTCATCTCCCCTATCATTTTATCAGTGGATTTATTCTCATCTCCCCTATCATTTTATCAGTGGATTTATTATCATCTCCCGTATCATTTTATCAGTGGATTTATTCCCATCTCCCCTATCATTTTATCAGTGGATTTATTTTCATCTCCCGTATCATTTTATCAGTGGATTTATTCCCATCTCCCCTATCATTTTATCAGTGGATTTATTTTCATCTCCCCTGTCATTTTGTCAGTTGATTTATTCCCATATCTCATATCAATGGATTTATTCCCATATCTCATATCAATGGATTTATTCCCATATCTCATATCAATGGATTTATTCCCATATCTCATATCAATGGATTTATTCCCATATCTCATATCAATGGATTTATTCCAATCTTCCCTATCATTTCATCATTAGATTTCTTCTCATGCTTTTTAATATCAGAGGATTCCTACGTCCCCTATCATTTTACCAGTGGCTTTATTACCATGTTTCTTACCAGTGGATTTATTACCATGTTTCTTACCAGTGGATTTATTTTCATCCTCTGCTTGAGAGTTGAGAATAACCAGTGTCTTCTTTATGCCACTGGAGCTGTATTTATTCACAGCTGGCTGGTTGATAATGTTCTTTTCACCAGCGCTTCCATGAAGTGGATTAGTGGCAGACCACCTCCCGCCACCACCTGTGCTATCGTGTGAGCTTGATTATATCCAGACCACCTGTGTTATCGTGTGAGGTTGATTATACCTAGACCACCTCCTGTCACCACCTGTGCTATCGTGTAAGGTTGATTTTATCTAGACCACCTCCCGTTACTTACTATGGTATCGTAAGTTAACTCTAACATGTCTAGATAGACTTAGAGTTAGCTACAATGTACTTAGTTTAACAATCCTTCTACAAAATGGCTTAGCTGTGAATTGTTCCAGGCACACTATTACGAACTGCATTTTTCTAGTTAGTCATTTTGGGTTTAGCGCTTTTGTGGGGAATGGGGAAGGCATCCAGGCTTAATTCAGGGAATTGAAGCACAGATCTAATTCTCTAGATCAAGAGCCCCTCACCAGCATCAAGGAACCTCCCTTGAGGGGATAATAGTCCTAAGCAGATAACTGTGTATACATGTACTATCCCGAACGCTCTCCCCTCCTCTCCTCCCCTGTATACTACTTGCTCCCCTCTCCTGTACACCCCTCACCCCTCCTCACCTATATAGCCATTGCTCCTTCCTTCCCACACTCCATTTCCCATCTTTCCCCACCTACCCCAAGGAAGATGGTGTTGTGGTGGGGATGTTTGTGTCGGGGTTTCGTCCGGGGTCGCCACCCACCTGCTCAAACACAGGCATTAGCACCTGCCTCGGCCCGCAGCCGCAGCCAGCCGCCATGCTCAGCCAATCCTTCTCGCACACTAAACGATCATCTTTATTACAATTGTCATCCTCCTATCCTTCTCATCGTGAGCATCATCGTCATGATCAGTCATCATCAAAGTCATCGTCGTAGTCGTCCTTTTCCTCCTATTCATAATCATATATTTTTTAACCTAACTATATGCCAAGGTCAGTAAAGTCTTGTTTTGGAATTCTTTGTAAGTTTTGTTATTAACAGTTTTTAAACCTGGGATGTTATGCAGAGGACTTCCAGGTACAGTTAAGGGCCTACCTGCCATCCAAAACATTATTATTATTATTATTGCTACTCCCACAACCTTTCTCGCTCTCTCTTGGATCCTCCTATATCCGCTACACTCCACTTTCCTCTACCTTCCTCTCTCCTTCCTTCCCTCCTCTCATGCTTCCTTCCGTCCCCTCTTTCCTTCCCCTCCTTCGTCCCCACCACCCACCTGTCACCTTACTCCCCATAACTTCCCTCTCCGTGCTCCCTCTACGGCTCTTCATCTTTCTTCGTGATGTTCAGCTACTAAAGAAGATTTGTGTTGGTCTTCTGCATCTTAGAGGACAGATCTTGTGCTTTGCTCTTAGTTCCCACCTTAATGCTCTCTCTCCTGCTTGCTGGCACACGGCAAAACAAGGAAGGCACTTCCTGGAAGTATGTTTTACACACACACACACACACACATACACTATTCCTCACAGTATTTTATATGTCGTTATCATGTCTCCCTTAACTTTTGTTCCGAGTAGGGAAATTAGATTTAACAAAAATGATCCTAAATGGATGAACAATAGATTAAAACATATCATTGGTCAAAAGAGAGGTATATATAGGCGTATCAAAAGAGGGGATGGACAGATAAGAAATCAATATTTTCAATTAAAGAGAAATATAAAAAGGAATAAGAAAAACAAAAAGGATTATGAGGCTAAGGTCGCAAGGGATTCGAAGACTAATCCAAAAGGGTTCTTTCAGGTATACAGAAGTAAGATTAGGGACAAGATAGGCCCACTTAAGAGTAACTCAGGAGAGATCACGGATAGTGATAAGATAAGGATATGTGGAAATTTTCAATACTTACTTCCTCTCAGTTTTTACTCAGGAAGATACTAGCGGAATTCCAGAAATAATAAATTATGTAGAACAGGAAGATAATAGACTATGCTCGATTGGGGTAACTAGTGACATGGTCCTCAGGCAAATAGAGAAATTAAAACCTAACAAATCCCCAGGCCCTGATGAACTGTTTGCAAGAGTTTTAAAGGAATGTAAAGGGGAACTTAGCAACCCTTTGGCAAATCTTTTCAATATATCACTACAAACTGGCATAGTGCCAGACAAGTGGAAAAGGGCAAATGTAATACCTATTTACAAGACAGGTGACAGGTCCTTAGCTTCGAACTATAGACCAATAAGCTTTACCTCCATAGTTGGTAAATTTATGGTCGGGTCTAAGCAAGGGAGTGATGGACCTGCCTTGCATGGGTCAGTAGGCCTGCTCAGTGTTCCGTTTTATTATGTTCTTAACCCTCCTGTCCTCTAGTGTCGTCAGGCTGATTTCCCTTAACCTTTCTTCGTAGGACAATCCTCTTAGCTCTGGGACTAGTCTTGTTGCAAACCTTTGCACCTTCTCTAATTTCTTGACGTGCTTGACCAGGTGTGGGTTCCAAACTGGTGCTACACACACACACACACACGTGTGTGTGTAAGCAAAGAATGAGAACCAAGATAGAGGTCATGCCCTTACAGTATGACCATTACATATATATTTCTTCACATATACACATTCCTTGTACTCGTCCCTTTAATACCCCAAGAATACACACAACACACACACACACACACACACACACACACACACAGGCCTAGTGTTTAATCGACATGTGCCTTGGACAAAATGGTAACTAACACACACAATGGAAATAAGTCACTCTGACTTTTTGTGTTATCCTAGGTTCTCTACACATATACTGCTATGTATGATAATCTATGTAACTGTATTTGTGTATGCCTGAATAAATTTACTTACACACGCACGCATATACAACAGGCTTAGTGTCTAATCGACATGTGCCTGGGACAAAATGGTAATTTACACACACACACACCAGGCCAAGTGTCTACCACAAGCGCATTTGACAACTGATAACTAATTGGTAACTAACACACACAATGTATAAGAAAGAACAAAAATTAAGTGAATATTTGAATTGGAAATTGATATAGGAGCCTCAACAGGTATTATATGATCATTTTCAAATGTGAGAATCTTGCCAAGGTAGGTGGAGCTAAAACAATGTTGTCTAGTTCATGGCACCTGTTCTAACATTAAGAAACTTTTCTGGATTTAATTTGAATGTGGATTTACGGAGTCAAGATTTCACTCTGTTTCAGTCATATCTAATTTACTTATGTAAAACCATCAATGTCATTGTATGCATCAAAATGAGAAGCACATAAATCTTAGTACAAGTTCTATTGTTGCTAAACCTTGGAACTGTCTAAGTCTGTATAACATTATTTAACTTGTCAAGATATTAAACATTGATAAATAAGACACACGTTCAACACCTGAGTATCTTTACTGAGAAGACTTTTCACCTGCACAGCAGCTCTTGGAATATAATAAGAGAGAGAGAACTTTTATACTGAAGAGAGTGGAAGACATATAGAGGTTATTTTATGGTGCCTCACTCTTGATGACAGCTTATGTAATACAGTCGCAAACAGGCGAGCTTAACAATGCAGAATAAGCCACATGCGGATGGTAATCTTCAGTTATAGATCTTTCGCACTCGTGCGTCGTCAGGAGCTACGCAGTGTTGCAAGACAGCAGCAGATAGGAGGGAAAATTCTCTGAGGTAAAGCAGAAGGTAATCAATAGCAATGGGGTGCTAACGACACACGAGAGTGCGAAACATCTAGAGCTAAAGATTTCCATCCCCATGTGGCTTGTTCTGCATGGTAGTTTATATCCAGCAGCTACATCTCATCTGCCAACTCTACGTAATCTACATCATTAACCGGTCATCCAACGATCTACTAAAATTGCTCTACGATCTACTGGTAGATCGCGATCTGTCGTAGGGGTATAAAAATGGCCATGGACAGAAATGCATTGTGAAAATATTATATTTAGCTTTTCGTGTAAAGGCGATGAGTAAATTAGCGGAGGCAACTTGTTGAGCCTCGGATTTGTAAACTGTTGAAAGCGAGCAATTACGAGTGAGCCTTTGTTATCCTCCTTGATAATGACTGCACCATTGTGAGCGAGTCTCGGCAGCTTCTCTTGCATTCTTTTCCTGAGAGAGGAGTGGGTGAATTGATGCTGGCGATGGACTCTTGGTCCGGGGAACTGGAGCCATTTTTGCCTTTCTAGGATCAAACCTGATGACCTCCCATTCCCCAAGTGCTATATATATATATATATATATATATATTATATATATATATATATATATATATATATATATATATATATATATATATATATATATATATATAATACGCTGGCCGTCTCCCACCGAGGCAGGGTGACCCGAAATGAAAACGCTTTCATCCTCATTCACACTATCACTGCCTTGCCAGAGGCGCGCAGATATGACAGTTTAGATGTCCCCTCAAAACAGCAAACATCCCAGACCCCTCCTTTAGAGAGCAGGCACTTCCCACTTCCAGGACTCAAGTCCTTCTAACCGGTTTCCCTGAATTTCTTCACAAAAAATTACCTTGCTCACACTCCAACAGCTCTTCAGGTCCCCAAAACCATTTGTCTCCACCCACTCCTATCTAACACGCTCATGCATGCCTGCTGTATATATTTAATTGCTATGTGTAACCCTTGAACTGACATTAACATAATTGAGAAACTGCCTCTTCCCTCCAACTATTATTAAGTGGGTAGGAGAGGGGGGTGTATGTTTGAAGGAGTGTGGAACGAGGATGGTGTGTGGGTGATGTGGAGGTGTGGGTGGTGTGTGGGGGGTGTGGAGGTGTGGGTGGTGTGTGGGTGATGTGGAGGTGTGGGTGGTGTGGGTGGTATGTGGGGGATGTGGAGGTGTGGGTGGTGTTTGGGGGATGAGGGGTGTGGAGGTGTGGGTGGTGTGTGGGGGATGAGGGGGTGTGGAGGTGTGGGTGGTGTTTGAGGGATGAGGGGTGTGGAGGTGTGGGTGGTGTGGGGGGATGAGGGGGTGTGGAGGTGGGGTGGTGTGGGGGATGAGGGGGTGTGGAGGTGTGAGGGGTGTGGGGTGTGGGTGGTGTGTGTGGGTATGAGGGGGTGGGATGAGGGGGTGTGGAGGTGTGTGGTATGAGAGGGTGTGGAGGGTGTGTGGTGGTGTGGGGGGTGAGGGGTGTGGAGGTGTGGGTGGTGTTTGAGGGATGAGGGGTGTGGAGGTGTGGGTGGTGTGTGGGGGATGAGGGGGTGTGGAGGTGGGGGTGGTGAGGGGATGAGGGGTGTGGAGGTGTGAGGGGGTGTGGAGGTGTGTGTGGTATGAGGGGGTGGGATGAGGGGGTGTGGAGGTGTGTGTGGTATGAGAGGGTGTGGAGGTGTGGGTGGTGTGTGGGCGATGAGGGGGTGTGGGTGGTGTGAGGGGGTGTGGAGCGGATGAGGGTGGTGTCGGGGGATGGGTGGGGGATATAAACACAGCAACAGTGCCATCTTGAGTTGCCACGTCAGGAATAAATGTATAGGGTGTCCTCATTGCCGTAATGCACGAAATTTTAAGGTTATAAACGTGTTTCTTTTAGCTCTTCCGAGCAATCCGTACTTTAATATAATAAACGTAAAATCCCACCTTAAAGACATGTGATAGCCTGCGGCAGGAAGATGTGTTTTTTTTTTTAGACCAAACTCACAAAGTATCTTCAGACATGCGTTAAATATCGACAGTAAACGTCAATATATTACGCTTGAGACATTGTTGTGAGAGCTGGTTTTGAGGCCAAATCGAATATGCCACAAACTGGCATGATTCTTTTATTCCGTCTTTTACCTACTGTATGTTGCCCCCACCACCCTCCCTCTCTGCCTCACTCCTCCCTCCCTCACTCCTCCCTCCCTCACTCCTCCCTCACTCACACGTGGAGGGAAGAGTCTCCGTAATTATTTACGACAAGAAATAACTACAATGTGCTGCTTTCCTGCTCTGTATGATATAACAACAAGGAAACAAAATCTGTGTTTTCCTGCCGTATTTCATCCACATTTCATTATACTTAATGCCCCTGTTCGCCTAGTAGTAAGTAGGTGCCTGGGTGTTAGCCTGCTGTTGTGGGTCGCATCCTGGGGGACAAAATTAATCTAAGTTGCCCTAAATGTTCTGCATAACCAGGGGCTTTCTATATAGTATGTCAGTGATGTCACCTTGGTCTTTGTTAGTTGCATAAAGTACTGGTAGAAATAAAGATTATTTTTATTATTGTTATTATTATTATTTTTTTTATATTATTATTATTATTGTTATTATTTTTTTTTTTTTATATTATTATTATTATTATTATTATTATTATTGTTGTTGTTATTATTATTATTATTATTAAAATGTGTCAGGCTGAGCTGGAACACTTCAGCTAGACGATGATGATATCGTTAATCTTTCCACTAAGGGTTGAGTAGATACAACATCTTCGAAGGTTTTGTTCCAGTAGAACTGTAGTTACTATTACTTGGGAATTACCAGCTCTCAGAAGTGACTAGTTTACACACAAGAGTAAAGAAATTTATGAGGATATGACCAAAGACTTAAAATTATACACACACATTATATATATATATATATATATATATATATATATATATATATATATATAGTGTTGTGTATGTGTGTGTGTTCATGTGTACGTGAGTGTGTTAGAGATTGTTAGTGACTAGTTGTCAAAGGTACTTGTTGATAGACACCTGGCCTGTAGGTGGGTTTTTTTGTGTATGTGTGTGTGTGTATACGTGTGTGTATATATATGTGTTAGTTACCATTTTGTCCTAGGCACATGTCGATTAGACACTAGACCTGATGTATATATATATGTGTGTGTGTGTGTGTGTGTGTGTACCTTATATACATGAAAGGGTCACAGGTATATTTATGAGATGCTAACGATTGGAGGATAGTATGTGCGGTCAATTTGAATTTTTTGGGGGGTTATCCTGGGTAATCTACACATACGTTGCTATGTATGATAATTTATGTAACTGTATTTATGTGTACCTGTACTTGAATGAACTTAGTCCTCATCCACACCCGTCCCATAACCCGTCCATCCCTCTCCCAGGGTGGGAGGGGTGAGGCCACGCCCATGCACCTGTCCTCTCTTACTCCCTCCAGTACTTTCCCTTACTCCTCCCTCACCTAGAATTGCACGTTCACTAGTTCCACACCTGTCATGACTCGGTCCTAGAGAACCAGGTGTTCTAGATAAGTAAATAAAGTTTATTAGGATCAGCTGTAAAAGTCACATGACCTGTGACGTCACCGACGCTCCCCACACTCCCTCTATATTCTCTCCCCACCCATGTTCTCTCCCCCCATTTTCTCTCCCCACCCATGTTCTCTCAATACTTTCCTTACTTCTACTCTCACCTTTTTTCTTATTAGTTTCTTTTCCTCCGCGGTTTATCACGAGGGAAATTTCTGATATACATGGAGAGTCCCTGAGGTCAGGGTCCTGTATCTGCAACATACGTAACAACACAGCGCAATGAACCACATATAAAGTGTTGTAAAACAAACAGACGCAGTGAACAGTCAAGCAAGCCTTAATAGCCTAACTGATCAGGCGGTCACAAGGAAAGTTTGACCTTAGAGTGGACTACCAAGCCCAAGGTATCTAATCCATCTTCCTTCCTCCTTCACTCCTTTCTTCTCTCTCTCTCTCTCTCTCTCTCTCTCTCTCTCTCAAACACACATTTTTGTTTTAAGGATAATCAGCAAGAGCATGTGTTGCCAAGACTGTCATTGCAAAGGTACATAAGAGTGGGACTGAAACTTCTTGTCACACCTTTCAAAACTTACTTTATTGACTTAACGTTATGTTGCCTTAATCCTGGCAGGAGCTGGTTGTGCCAAGATGCTCTTTCTGATCTTTATACCACGGCAAATTATCCCTAATTTTACTGTCTTAATTTTCTTACGAAGTTCATAGGGTCAATTTCTTAACTATTCATGTAACTCTGCAAGTACCATTTTCTTTATTGTAAATTTTGTGAATTAAGAACGGGTTAGATTACGTTAAGTTGGGGTTAGATTAGGTTACATAAATATATAAGAACGTATAGTAAAATATAAATACGCAGCTTAACAGCCGCGATATGCCTGGCAACCCGGTGGCTAAGTGAAACCAGGGAACGTCAAATCTGTACGAGTATCACTCGTGCCAATCTGCACGAGTATCACTCATGCCAATCTGTACGAGTATCACTCGTGCCAATCTGTACGAGTATCACTCGTGACGCATCAGTGAGTTAGAGGGAGAAAGGGTGGCTGTATTTTCTGCAGGAAAATTATATCTGGCACAGAACTTAGTCATAAAGTCACCAACTGTGGCTGATACAACCAACTCATGGAAGTGGTAGTTGTAAAATCATCCTATTAAGAACCCCCGTAGCTGAATGGTTGCAGAACTGGGCTTCCTACTCGCTTGCACCACATTTTAGTCCCCGTCCACGGAAACAAGTGGTTTTAAATCAAAGAACATAAAACCACTGGCCGGGATTTCAACCCGAGTCGTCTAGGCAGCCTCCTGGGAAGCTAGGCTAAACTCTCGACGCCTCGGACCACTGCCACGAAGACGTTAGGTATCCAGTGACAACACTAGACATGTTTTCACCTAACGCCGGACACATTCGCAGAGTGGTAAGCTCAGGACTAATTTCCTGAGCTTACAACTACACGAATGTGTCCGGCGTTAGGTGGAAACATGTCTAATGATCACTGTGGATTAACACTGGTTTAAAACTGTGGTTTAACAAAGTGGCTTTATATTCTTGGTTAATACTGTGATTTTATCACTGTGAGTTTTATACTGTGGGTTTATCACTGGTTTAATACTGTGGCTAAATTCTGCTTCTTAAATTTTGGGGTTTTATACTGTGGTTTAACAGTATGGTTTAATACTCTGGTTTTTCATGTATTTCCTAGTTTAACGTGAATCAAATAAACAGTTTTATGTTTTAAATTTTTATATTTATAAAGTTGAAGCAGATGAAAATGGAGAAATAATTGCAAATACTGTTAAAAGGGAACAAAGAATTATAGTAGACGAATGGACAAATAATAGAGGAATGAACGAATAATATAGACGAATAAAAGATGATGAATGAAGGAATAATAGACGAATGGAGGAATAATTATAAATAAAGGAATAATAGAAGGATGAAAGAATAATAGACGGATGAACGGATAATAGACGAATGAAAAAATAATAGGGAATGGAGGGATAACAGGCAATATATTGATGGCTTCACGAAACTGGCAACGAACGGTGACAATAAATCAGGATAAGGGAGAGGAAGAGAACAAATGGCTCTGGTAGAGGGAATTGAAACGTTTACGATAACTGGTGGAAAGTGGGTACCTTAAGTCAGGTTAGAGGCAGGCCAGCATAGGAAGACAGGTCACTCACTGCAGGTTGTAGACCATCACAGGGAGACAGGTCACTCACTGCAGGTTGTAGACCATGGTAGACCACTCACTGCAGTTCAGGAGACAGTCACTCATGCAGTTGTAGACCATCACGGGAACAGGTCACTCTACAGGTTGTAGACCAGTGTAGACCATCACAGGGAGACAAGTCACTAGAGACTGTAGACCATCACTGGGAGACAGGTCACTCATTGAAGGTTGTAGACCAGAGTAGACCATCTACAGGGAGACTGGTCATTCACTGCAGGTTGTAGACCAGTGTAGACCATCACAGGGAGACAAGTAACTAGAGACTGTAGACCATCACAGGAGACTGGTCATTCACTGCAGGTTGTAGACCAGTGTAGACCATCACAGGGAGACAAGTCACTAGAGACTGTAGACCATCACAGGGAGACAAGTTACTAGAGACTGTAGACCATCACAGGGAGACAAGTCACTAGAGACTGTAGACCATCACAGGGAGACTGGTCATCACTGCAGGTTGTAGACCAGTGTAGACCATCACAGGGAGACAAGTAACTAGAGACTGTAGACCATCAATGGGAGACAGGTCACTGTAGGTTGTAGACCAGTGAGACCATCACAGAGAGACAGGTCACTCACTGTAGGTTGTAGACCAGTGTAGACCATCACAGGGATAAAGGACAAGGGATGAACTGGAGGAGTGCAAAAAGAGTAAAAAAAAAAAGGAACAAAGAACACGTACGAGAAAGTATACACAAGAAAGAATGGTTAACTTAACTGGTACAAAAACATCGCTACTGTTACAAACTTGGAAGCGCTAAAACCGTAGGTGTCACACAGCTCAAATTTTTCTCTATATTTTCCGAACTAAATTAATGAAAGGATTTTTACCTTAAGGAAGGTTCCTTGTCTCCCATTCACCCATAAGGGTTTAACCCTTTAAATTTAATAATAATAATAATAATAATGATTATTTTTAATATTGTGAGAGTGTATATATGTGTGTTGTATCTAATTTGATGTATTATGGATGTGTATTTCGTAATATGTAGCCACATATGTTGATAGAGACAAACATGCGGGTAATCGAGGCAGACATGAGTGATAGCGGGTAACCGAGGCTGACATGAGTGACATGCGGATATACTAACACTGCTGCATGACGGAGGAGAAATGTTTGAAGACATCCAGAGTCAGCACACCACAACAACACCTGCATCCTGGTTTACCCAGGACCTGGACCTGCACCAGAAACTATACCTGGACCAGGAACTATAACTTTACTAAGACTTGTATATTGACCAGGACCTGGTCCTGGACCAGGAACTATACCTGTACTGGAAACAAGTGTGAAGGCAGTCTTTGATCACAGATCAACTCCATTAAAAGCTTCGATAAAGACACCCAGGCACCAGTTGGAAACTTGAAGATCAACGTTTCACTCATCAGTCTTGATAAAGCCTGCCGCGCAGGCGAAACGTTGTCTTAAATATAGTTTCCAAATGCTTCTTGTACATGTATGGTGTACAGTACCGACAAGATGAAGAATAAAACACATGTACAACATCTGGGTTTATCAATACATTACATGGACATAATAAGAAGACTGTAGAGATATATGCAGCAGACAGTGGAAGATGAGGTAATCAGTCCCTCTGCCTAGGAGCAGGTGATGAGCACTACGTAGTCTTGAAGAATCTGTCGGTACTGTATACCTACACTCCTTCAGTAGTAAATTCGGTCATCCTGTGCGTCTCAAACTGCAGTGATTGCCTATTGTCATTCCTTGGGAAATTTTGCCTCAGGTCATAGCCAGTCATCCAAATTGAAAGAGCGTGCGTGGGGATATGAACTTTGTAAAAGATTACGATGTCTCACGTTGCCAGAAGTAAACTGTTTATTCCGTTTTTCTCATTTGTCGTATATGTAAATGTAGGTTAGTTTACGGTGATGTAACCTAACTCAGTATAGAAAAAAAAGAATTGTAGTGGCTTAGTTGAACGAGCTGTAATGCATAACACACGGTCTCTTTGTAAGATATTTTGAAGGTGGAGTTGGTGCAGGCGTGGGAGGAGCCTCTTACACCAGTGAAGAACCTGAGAGAAATGTTTATCCCATGGTGACCAGGGAGGGAGGGGCTCCGGGGAGGAGCTCCGGGAAGGAGCTCCGGGGACTGTGTTGCTGGAGATAGAGGAAAAGAGGCCAAGTTGGTGGCGAGCGATAAAAAGAATCACTCATCAAGAAATGTCAGTAACCACCAAGTGAAAGAGGACCCAGGGGAACAAAGTTTGTCGATAATGTTGCTCATAGCGAGTATTGGCGGCACTCTCAAAATGTCAAGGACCTCGAGAAACACACACAAGTGTAGTAAAAGAAGATAAATTTCCTGGAAAAAGTTGAAAATGTTTACTTACTTTTATAGATCCACTGAGGACTGGAAGATATGGCCGCTCTTTTATTATCTATTTGCGTGGTGGTGCTTCTGTAACAGTGCAGTGGAGGGGTCGCCAGTGGAGTTAAGGTAGGTCCTGAAAAGGCACTAAAGGCAAACGGAAAGGGAAGAGAAAGTGAACGACCATCGTCCGTGCTATTCTGAATGGAAGACTTGCCCTCCGTGTCGTCATGATGTCTAATGCTGCAGCCGCCTTGTGTCACCTGTTGTGTTCCATGGCGTAGATGGGTAACGCCTAGCTCACAAAGAAGCACCGGCCATGATACAGATGTGGAAATTGTGACAAATTCTTTTCAAATGCCATGAAAGGAATACATGTGAAGTATGTAAAGATTCTACTCTTTGTTGTGAAATAAAAGACAGCAGTTCCCACTGTTTATGTAGGACAGGTGAACTGATATGAATAAATGTTATAAATATACTGCAAAACATTCCCAGATAAATATAGAGCGATGTAGTATACCCAAGTAGACAGACAAGTAAATAGAGTCTAAAGCTAATGAAAGAATTGAAGGGCAGTTATAACACGAATAAAAATGAGACAGAAAGATAAACGAAATAAAGGCAGAAGATGAAATAGATACCGAACGGGATGTATAGTGCAGAGAACTTTGTTATGTAATATCATTACTGAAAAAAAGACAATTTTCTTGCATGTCAAAAGCAGTAGACCTAAATTTTGAAACAGTAGGGCAAGTTATTAACTAAGTAAATTACTAGAAATTTCTTAGAGCTTATGTAGGAAAGAAAAGATTGAGAAGATAGCCGGAATAATACAAGTGTCATAATGAGTTAAGACCACTCAAGAATGGAGCATAAAACACAGACTACTGGTTTGGAAAATCAATGCGGCACATTACAAGCAAAATAAGAATTTAAAATACAGACTCTAAACTTCCATTTTCCATGTTATGACATTGGAAAATGATAAATCTGCAAGGCATTACGACAGAGTTGCATTAGTAGATACATATTCATGGTAAGAGAGATGAAATAAAAAAAATAGAGCCTAAGGTGATTTGTTAAGGTTACCGTTACATGTGAGGCAGGTTGATGTAGCAACTCCAAGACATTGCAAAGTGTGTAGGAAGGAAGATAAAAGATACTCCGGCACTATAACCTAGATTGCTGCAGCGTACACAAGTGCAGAATTGATGGACATTAATATCTCAGTATAACCAAAGTTCATAACACTAAGATATGAAAGATTTTCTGCATTTAATAATAATAATTAGTAAAGTTTGTGATAGCTGAATGTTTTAGCAGTCAAGGATTGAGTTGATATCACCAGTGGCATGTCAGTTATTTGGGTTTATATGGGCTATCATTATGGGGATATGTTTACTGGTTTAAAAGACACGTCAGCAAACACTAGGACATATTTATAAGAAAACGTCTCGGTCTTGGGACCTTGATCACTTTTAACACACACAGGTGGAAAATAAGAGCACATATAGAGTGCAAGTGAGGTGCGAGTGTCAAATATTAACTATACTGTTATTTTCGACCTGTGCATGTTAGAAGTGATCAAGGTCCCAGGACCGAAACGTTTTCTAATAAATATATCCTAGTGTTTGCTCACGTGTCTTTCTATAAACCAAGTTGTCTGTATTACTGAGTGAGATCCGGTATGTTTACTCGCCCCTCTCGACAACATCTTAAAAGCTTAATCCCTCCGTGTTCTCAGTGGTCACAGCGGGAGACTGGCCACTAACTGGAGGTTACTCCAGATCATAAACTCAGCCCAGACAAAGCAGGCGCGAAATTGGTATTAGCATTAACCTCGTGCAAACCCGCAACATTATTGGCATGAGGCACTGGCCAGCCCTGGAGCAGCGCCAAGTGTTGCAGGCTTGGAGGGTGATTCTAGCTGTCAAGCAGGCATCACTTATAGAAGTGGACGGGGAGAGAAACCTGCCGGATGGCGCGGAGAGGAAGAAGGAAGCGCAGTCGGTGTTAATTAAGTACTGCTAGCGGTGTTTTGTGTCGTGTGCCTGTTGCTTGGCGTTGTGTTCCTGTTGCATGGTATCGTGTGTGTTTGTGTTTTGCTTAGTGTCACGTGCATGTTGCTTGTCTTGTTGCTTGGTGTCGTGCACTTGTTGTTTGGCCTCATGACACACCTCTTGCAGAGACGTTCAGAATTTGACAGACTTGATCATTTGTTGTGGTACTAGAGTTGATTAAGTTGGTGCTGGAACTCAGGTGGACGTGTTCTGATGTGATGGGTGGGGCATTGTGCCGTGATGGGTAGGGATATCTGTTGTGATGGGTGGGGACTGCTGTTGTGATGGGTTGAGACTGCTGTTGTGATGGGTGGGAAATTTCGAGAATTTTTCTACTCCCAGAGCCTGGCCTTGACGAGCCCGGCTCGTCTGATACTTACCTGGTCATCCAAGCTGTTGCTGCTGGCTGCCCGCTGGCCCGCATATCCATCACAGCCTGGTTGATCTGGCACCTAGTGAAGATGCTTGTCCAGTTTGCTCTTTGAAGTTCTGTGGTGGGTGGGTGAGTTTGTGATGGGTGGGTGAGTTCTGTGGTGGGTGGATGAGTTCTGTGGTGGATAGGTGAGTTCTGTGATGGGTGGGAGAGTGTGATGCATGGGTGAGTACTGTGATGGGTGGGGAGTTAGTTCGGCAGTGAGGGTTATGGGGTGATTATAATAGAGAAGGTCTACATACCTGAAGTCTACCTGAAGAATGTTCCAAGGGTGGACGCCCTCGCGGCCCGGTCCCAGACCAGGCCTCCCGGTGAATGGCCTGATTAACCAGGCTGTTGGTGCTAGCCACATAAAGTCCAACATAAGCACCACAGCCCGGCTGATCAGGGACTGATGAGGCCTGATGGATTATGATATGGTAGTGTAGAGTACGTGGGTGTTGAGTCAGTGTTGGGTATACTTTTGGTTGTGTGGTGTGTGGAGGTACAAGAGTGTATGGTTCAGGGGATTATCTGCCCTACGACTCACTTTGAGTTAACCTTTATTTGAAAGATGTTATATAGGGTAGACACAGTGTAAACATTGAAGGGTGTGGGGTGTGCAGACACTGTAGGGTATGCAGGGTGTCGGGTGTAGTGTAAGATGGTCCGGCCAGACTGGGCCAGGGCGGCTCAGTGTGAAATACCATACCTCTGTGCTTACTGATACCCAGGCTACACTGCCTCAGCAGTTACTGCTTCTTGCAACAACCCAACCAAATAATTTCTCGAATTGTTTTATATATATATATATATATATATATATATATATATATATATATATATTATATATACTTTTGTTTTCCTTCCTCTCTACTCTGTTCTGCTTCTAATTCGCAATCTTTCTATATTTATATATTCCATAAAACTTTTCCCCCCAAAAAATCTAACTTTTCAAATAAAATATTTGTTAAAACAAAAAAAGTTCTCAAACTTTCAATATACTTTGTTTTTTAATTTATAAGTTAATGTTTTATAGTGATATTTATTTTTACTAAACATTTTGCCAGTTAAGGTTTTTTTCAGTGGTTTGTTTTATTTAAACCCGTAGGGGTCATGCAGTGCTTGGGGAGGGGGAGGTAGTCAGGTTTTATCCAAGGGAGGGTAGCTCCGGTTCCTTGGATCAAGAGTACTTCACCTTCTTTCCCTTGGAAGAGTACCGAAAGATGTCCCCTTGGTGGTCATGCTAACTTAAGTGTAGTAGTTCGTGCACACTTTATGGTTCACAATTTCCACTTACTGTAAGTGGTAACTCGTTGAAGACCTGAACCATCACTCACTTAAGCGGTAACATGTTGAACACCTCAGCTACCACTCACTTAAGTGGTAACATGCTTGAACATGTTAACATTCCAAACGTTAAACATTATTAATTAACTTTTTAAATTACTTTCGACACGTGGGTACAAAAAAAATATATATGTAATGATCCAGAGGAATCGCACAGCTCATGGGGAATGGCAGATGATTGAGGTTTGATCCAAGGAAGGTGAAGATGGTTTCAATTCTTTGAATCAAGAACCCTTCACTGGCACCAAGGGCATGAATGGAGAAATGGCAGCAGTCTTACTGCTGTTATGATAGACAAGGCCGTTGTTGTCAAGGTGTCTCTCAGCTCAGTCTCCCTGATGGCTGCTTAATTGGGCTTCAAGCTTGTTGACACACGAGAGGGTCATTAAAGTTGCATGTCACCTGTTCACCAGTCAAGAATACTTTAATCCCTAACGTGGGCGTATGGGAAATAAAGCGAACTCTAAAGTGCATATATACTGAGATACAAAACAAATACAGGGAGGAGGAGGGAAGGGGAGGGGGGAGTTAAATGATTTAACTTCTACCCTCTGATTGTTTTGTATTTGTTATCATTTGTTCGCGATTATTGCACGTGCTGAGATAAGTAAGCTCTCTCGTAAAGCTCCTCTGTGTTGCGTGATTTTTTTTGTGAATACGATTAAAATAAGTTCATCTATATAATTGAACCTGGCGTACCATGAGGACCTTACCATGTGCTCTTTAATTTTGGATGTACTGTTTCGATCGCACATACTACAATACAAAGTGACAGACATAACACACATTATATCCCAGGATGGCCGGGGTCACCATTTGGAGAAGACCCGGGCCGGACGTACCGGCGAACCTACTACTACTATCCCAGGACGAGAGCCATCAGCCTGACCATTCTCTCACCAGCAGGGACACACGTTATCAGTTTTTCCTGGGCTGCCTCGTTACCAGACGTATCACGACCAACTTTTGTATTTTTTTATGGTTACGTATACATTTGTATAGCTGTGTGTAACCTAACTTTACCTAACTTATCCTAAATTGATTTCACCTAATTTAAAATAACGAAAATAGCATTTGAGGAAAAATAGAAGCGTCAAGAATTTAACGTTGAGCTTTACGTCAAAAATTGACGTAGCTAGTAGAGTGAGTATGTGTTGCATCAACATATTCACTCTAGCTTTATCTTTCTCAAGGACGACACTCTATCAGCAAAAATTCACTACTCAGTTGACTCGTATTTGAAAAAAATCATAAATGAGAAATCATGCCTGACATTTTATTAAGTCTAATTATTATATAAATTGGCGTTAGCGTTATACTGGAGACAGATAGAGAACGGGCAGTTGCACAAAAGTGTACGTACCTGAAGGTTCTGGACTTTCTACATGTGAGCAACTTCGCTCTTGGCACATTACCACCATACCCACAGTCTCCTCTCCCTTGCCCATCTGGAAGCACTGGTTGACCCAGAGTTGATCCAGAGTGTCAGTCTCTAGTCTTCCAGTTTTACTGTGGCGACTGAGAAGCACGGGAAGTGGCCTCGAGATTTAGTTCCATGAAGCTGGAGTCTACAGATCGCTTTGCGGAAACACCAACCATTGATGTAGTCTCAGGAAGGTAGTACCCCCTCATCTTGTAGGCTGGAATTTCCTCACCATGTAAGTAGTAGGCTTTTCTTGAAGAAAATTATAATCCCCGTCCTGTAGGCAATGGAGGTCTAATGAGGTCAGAGCTGAAGCCTTGACGATATCCTGATTATTAGCCCTACTGAAGTCTTCTAGTTCAGGCTGGAGGATTTTATTACTTTATGCACGATATCCATCCCTTGTGGTGGAATATGACGTGGAAACAACTAGCATTTGTTTCCACAATAACTCATTACAAGGTACCCTATTCCATGAGAGTTAGGTTGTGGGAACAACCCAACACTCATGGAATAGGGTAGCCGCAGAGTGCATGTATTCCTGCAACCTAATTTACATGGAGTATAGCAGCCGCACACTGCGGGGTTTTCCAGATTTGTTGAAAAATGTGAGAGTAGACAGGAGAGACTTCTTTTGTTTGGGCAGGAAAGTTATTGAAAGGAATCAGACACGAGCATCAACGATGTGTTCATGATTTAAAGCCCGTAGCTCCTACCTTGTGTGTACCCACTGACATTGGTTGGATTTGCAGGTTAGGTTAGGTAAGGTTTGTCAGGAAACAGGACAGGTGTTTCCTGACGCGGGTCTTAGTCATATGATGACCCGCTACTGGAGCTTTTGGTCATCTGACGGAGGCCTTTCGCTGGCTTACTTGTCTTCCCCTTTAAAAATTAAAGTTATAATTATAACCATTTTTATTAAGTATTTGCAAGAATTGTATCAGTAACAAGCCCTGCCTCAGTTTTCTGATACTCTTTATATGTTTCTGGCCTCCAAGGTACGTTCATACTTACTCCTGAAACTGTGTATGATGTTTACCTCTACCACCTCGTTCCACTTAATCACTCAGTACCCTACAGCGCGCGCGAGGCACTTGTCGATTATGTGTACTCACTTGTATGTGGTTGCAAGGGGTCGAATCACAACTCCTAGCACTGTTTGTGTGTGTTAATTAGTTAGGTATCAGGTGTCAAAGGAGCTTGTCGGTAGACACTTGGCCTGGTGTATGTGTTAGTTATCATTTTGTCCTAGGCACATGTCGATTAGACACTAGGCCTGTTGTATATTGTGTGTGTGTGTGTGTGTGTGTGTGTGTGTAACAAAACACTTCGAAATGTTTCGGCCCCGCCGGGAATTGAACCCGGGCCCTCCGTGCGGGAAGCAAGAGCGCTAGCCACCATGCCATCGGGCGTGTGTGTGTGTGTGTGTGTGTGTGTGTGTGTGTGTGTGTGTGTGTACATACATGTTAAAGGCCACACAGAAAACGCCCTGACGGGTTCAGCAGGAGGGTCTAGTAGTTTTCTTTCACTTGTAAACTCAATGGAGCTCCCATGTGAGACGGTGAGTGGCGTTGTAGTGACGAAATTGCTGGCGATACCGATTGTCGCTGTCTTGCCCTATGTAAGAGAGAGAGAATTTTTTTTATTAAACAAAATAAGGTACCTCAAAAGTGTACTGGTACCCTACTGTATACAACAGTGACATTGTGGGGGGAAAAAAGCTAGTTACGTTTCCTTGTTAAATTTCATTACACAGGATGGGTTGGTTACCTCCGGTAATGAAATGTGTCAGCCTGATCTGGGAGACGTCGAGTGTAAATTCATTAATTCGCTGTTGAAATTACTCTGCTAAAACCAGCTTGAATCTCAGCGAAACCAACGCTAATGTTAAATAACGCCAGCTAAATTTAAGCTGATCCAAGATAATTTGGGCAAGATTAGAATACATTATATTACATTAATTTTAACAAGGCAAGGCTAGCTAGGTCTTGAGTTACGCCATATTATATTCATAGTAACACATCAAGGTCACTAAGCTAGTCTGGTGATACATAAAATGCTGCACACCACTTCACTAAAAATATATACATATCTATCATTGTAAAAAAAAAAATCCAAGAGAACCACTTCCATGGCGTTAGTTAAGAGAGAGAGAGATATGGAGATTTTTTTTTATGTAGCAAAATTCGAGAGGAAGACAGATGAAGTGGGAAGAAGAGAATGGGAGAAGAGGAACAGAAAGAGAAGGAAAGGAGAGGGAAAGTGAAGACGAGAGGGAAGGTGGTTGGAGAGCGAGAGTGTTATTGAGGGAGGGAGTTGCATGGTACGGGGGTAGTGCCATAGAACTGTACTAGAGAGTACACCTTGGAACGGTGCCAGTGTCATGTAAGGCTCAGCTGGTGTTGCAGAATAGTTAGTATTCTCTTTTACGAGTAAGATTATTGCCAGCAGAATGCTGAGCTTATCTGGGATTACTGCAGATTGCTGAGAGAAATTGAGAGTTTCTTTTTGTAACATTAATACCACATATAGAGAGGAATACTGGGGTACACCACTGACAAGTCGTTTCTGTTTGAAATATATATATATATATATATATATATATATATATATATATATATATATATATATATATATATATATATATATATAATGAATGTGTTGAAAGATAATTATTTAAGCAGGACCTAAGGGACTAACTAGTGAAATATAGGAAGTTAAATATTGAAAACTGTAGTTCGGCAGAGGTCTTAGAAGAGTACCACTGTAGCTCTGCAGTGGTCTTGGAAGAGTGCCACTGTAGCTCATCAGTGGTCTTGGAAGAGTGCCACTGTAGCTCAGCAGTGGTCTTGGAAGAGTGCCACTGTAGTGGTTTTTTCATTCTGTAAGGAACTTCATCTGTACGTCATGTACAACACAGTTACATCCCAAGAAACCAGTAAGGGCCATACAGCGCCTAGAAAATGGTAGGCAATCAAAGGTTAATCCATGGCACGGTTAGGGTAGTTCCCATTCCTTGAATCAAGAGCCCTTCACCACCAATAACCTACCCCTTCTGAAGGGATCTTACCCAATGTGAGGAGAGTCATTAGCAGCCACAGTAATGGAAAGCAGATTCCCCATGTGCTAATTACTTCTTGTGTGTTGTTTGCGAGACTAATGACTGTAGTCATTATGATGTTAATTCTTCTCCTCATTTCTTGCTCCTCTAGTGAACTCTTCCCCCTCGACTGGGAGACTAAGCTCTCATGGAGACGATAGACCAACCATACTGTTGCTTTTTGCAGACTCATATCAACACGGTTAATATGGCATTCCCCGAAGTCACAAGTCAAGTTTTCTGGCTAATGTGCACTGGATGTGAATTGTTCATTGTATTGTTATGTATTGAATGTTTATAGGCAGGCTCCATGGCCAAGCCTTAAGTCACGTGACCCCCATTTGAACCAAAAACACCTAGGCCCCAGGCCTCTCCCTCACACTCGACCAGGCCTAGCAGACGACCAGACGGACAGGCTGGGCTCCGCCACGATTATCAGTACAACGCCTCTATAATAGTTCAACAGTTGTTTCCTTGATACCATTGCTTCTCTTATCGAACTCCTTAACAGTGGATGTTAACTGTTAAGTCGTGGATGTTAACTGTTAAGTCGTGGATGTTAACTGTTAGGTTGTGGATGTTAACTGTTAAGTTGTGGTTGTTTACTGCGTTTCTGGACCAAGAGGATGTGGTCGCCACTATGTGTATAGGGACAAAGATATTCTATCTGCGGACTTAAAGCCTATGACTGGGTTGCCAGTGTGGTCTTTTAACAGGTCTGGTGTGGTCTTGACCAGGTCTGGTGGGGGTCTTGACCAGGTCTGGTGGGGGCCTTCACCAGGTCTGGTGTGGTTTTGATCAGGTCTGGTGTGGTTTTGGCTAGTTCTTGTAGGGTCTTGAGCAGGGAGGCCTGGTCATAGACCGGGCCGCGGGGACGTTGACCCCCGGAACTCTCTCCAGGTAAACTCCAGGTCTCCAGGTCCTGTGGGGTTTTGACCAGGTCTGGTGGGGTCTTGACCAGGTCTGGTGTGGTCTTGACCAGTTCTGGTGGGGTCTTAACGATCAGATGTATGATGAATCAAAAGTTGTAATTTACAACGAAACCACAAATTGTACACAAAGCCTCCACGACATTTCGGTCCAGTTTTGTGAAGGTCACTGAGCAAAACATCGTGCAGTATAGCTACAGCCCATAGCTTGGGTACGAGATGACTACCCCACACAGACGTGCCAGAAAATGAGTGATGCTCACAGGATGGGTATGATAATATGAAGTGAGAAATGGCTCACCTGGTTAAATGAAGAACAAGTCACATTGTTACAGGTTTGAAGAACACGTAAAAATATTAGTGACTATAACAAGGTTGTTTGAAGAACAAACTACAGTGTTACAGTGACTGTAACAAGGTTGTGTAAAGAGCGTTACATTATCAGTGTGACTGTAACATTTTATATGTAATATGCAAATTGAAACTGGACGTAGTGTGGGCGGGTCCCGGACCATTACCTAGTGTCAGTGATGGAGTAACGGGTGTGTGTGCTCAGAGCTGAGGGAGACCACAGATCTGGAGAGGACACGAGCGGCAGTCAGTGAAGCCATAAACCAGGACGAGTTTGTGTAAGTGAGCAGCGGTACTGCTGCGACGGTAATAACCTCCATGTGGTCACTACCAACACCACCACAAACACCCCTAGTAATGACCTCTCTGTGGTCACTTTCAACACCCCTACAACCAACCCTAGTAATGACCTCCCTCCCTTTGGTCACTACCAACACTACCATACCCACCCCTAGTAATGGCCTCTCTGTGGTCACTACCAACACCCCTACAACCAAACCATACCACGGGTGGGGTTCGAACCCCACCCGTGGTATGGTTTGTTTGCAATCGTGTCATTACGATTTCGTGAGTCATGTCCCCTACAACCAACCCTAGTAATGACCTCCCTCCCTGTGGTCACTACCAACACTACCACAACCACCCCTAGTAATGACCTCCCTTTGGTCACTACCAACACCACCACAACCCCACAGTTACAACACAGCTACTATTCTATTCCCACATTTTCAACCATACCCCCGCACGAACAGTCGATTATTACGCTGTTCGTACAGCTACAACCACCATAATAACAATCACCATCCAACCACCCCCTCTCCCACAATCACCATCCAACCACCCCCTCTCCCACAACCACCATTCAGGACCTCCAGCCCCTACAATTCCACAGTCACACCCACTCCATCACTAACCACCCAACACCCCTCATCACTCCCATACTCCACACCTCTACCTCTGGAAAGCGCCTCAATAAATCCGTGAAGGAGAGGAAGTTATTGTCTGTGGTCAACTCTCTGACTCCCGCAAGACACACGGAGGTCCTGGCTGAGAGCTCTCACCAGGTGCTGGTGAGGCTCTCACCAGGTGCTGGTGAGGCTCTCACCAGGTGCTGGTGAGGCTCTTTTGTCAGAAAAGATATTATGTCTGGACGTGAGTCGTACTGTTATGATGTACTGTGCTGTTTGATTGAGTCCTTCCAATGTCTCACCGTCCCACATTATAATATGTATTATTTAAGCTTCAAATCACGTGGAGGGATGGTGAGAGGGATAGTGGTGAGAGGGATAGTGGTGAGAGGGATAGTGGTGAGAGGGATAGTGGTGAGAGGGAGTGAGAAGGATGGTGATGGGAAGGAGATCGGTAGGGAAGGGATGTCAGTGAGAGGGAAGATGGAGGGAGGGAGAGGGACGGTGGAGGGAGGGAGGAGACTCAAGGTGGAGGGAGGGAGGGATGGAGAGGGTAGGTGAAGGAAGGGAGGGAAGGATGAAGAGGGGAGGGAAGGTGAAGGGAGGGAGGGAAGGGTGAAGAGGGGAGGGATGGATGGAGAGGGAAGGTGTAGGGAGGGTGGGAAGGATGATGAGGGGAGGGATGGATGGAGAGGGAAGGTGAAGGGAGGGAGGGAGATGATGAAAAGGAAGACTGATTGCTGCTTCAAGTCTACCGCAAATTGTCCTTTTGCTGTTGTCTCCTGTTGCTCTGTTTGTGTTGGTTTTCACGTTTATTTGTTCGCTTGCTGTGTGTTTGTCCCCTTAGTGTGTTTATTGTATTTGTTTCCCCTGGATTTGTGCAAAATAAACCCAGTGAAAAGCAGGGGCGCCGTAGCCACAATTAGAGAGCATGATATCAACATCCGTGGTTCCAGACTATCTTACCAGAAAATATTAGAAACACTGCTGGGACAGATGCAGAAGTCTTCAAGAGGAAACTGGATAAGTATGTTCACTAGGCGCCATATCAACCAGGCTGTGACGGATATGTGGGTCAGCGGGTCACTAGCAGTAACAGCCTGGTTGACCTGGCAAGCACCGAACAAGCCTGGGCCAGCGCCGGGGTCCGGGAATAGAAAAACTCTCGAAATTCATCAGAAGTAAACGTGAAAGGTTGGTACCCTTCTTAAATGTTTATTGTGTTTGTATGTTAGTCTCCCCTTGATGTACTATGTTTATTGTGTACCCCAAGGTGTGTGTGTGTACTCACTTATTTATGGTTCCAGGAGTCAAGTCACAGTTCCTGGTCCCGCCTCTTCGTTGGTCGTTACTAGGTCCACTCTCTACCTGCTCCAAGAGCTTTGTTGTACCTCTTAAAGTTATGTATGGATCCTGCCTCTACTACATCACTCTCCAAGTTGTTCCACTTCTTGAAAGCTCTGACTCTGAAGAAATACTTCCTAACATCCCTGTGACTCATCTGAGTTTTCATCTTCAGTTGTGGCTCCTTGTCCCTGTGTCCCATCTCCGAAACATTGTCTCTGTCCACCTTGTCACTTCCTCTCAGTATGTGTGTGTGTGTGTGTGTGTGTGTGTGTGTGTGTGTGTGTGTGTGTGTGTTTGTTTCGTCTCTGTGTGTGTTTCCTTGGTGTGTGGTTGTTGTTACCGTGTGAATTTGTCCGTTTTCTATGTGGCTTTATATGTTTGTCCGTTGTGTATATTCATTTTGTTTCTCCGTGTGCTTGCTCTGTTGTATTGTTTGTTGTGTTTCTTCTGATCTGTTTCGTACCTTGTTTGTTTATTTATTTGTGTAGTTACCTACTTGAGTCATTAAGCTGTGTTGTGGATACAGAGACATACAGTGCAGAAGGCAGGTGAGGGGATGTTGAGGTATTCACCGAATATAGACATGATGAAGCAGTAGAATGACCAGGAGAAGGATGGCGGAGCTGCGGTTTGTACGATGGACTGCGTGCGGCCAGCAGTAACAGCTTGTTGGTCAGCCCCTAATCCACCGGGAGACTTGGTCATGGACTGGGCCACGGGGGCGATGACCCATGCACACCTTCCAGGTAGACTCCAGGTAATAGGGTGTATTAATCCAGAATGTGGGTGAAGTTGTAAGGGTCGTCCCAGAAAGCGATGAAGGAATGGTGTGAAGGAGTTTACCTGGAGAGAGTTCCGGGGGTCAGCGCCCCCGCAGCCCGGTCTGTGACCAGGCCTCATGGTGGATCAGGGCCTGATCAACCAGGCTGTTACTGCTGGCCGCACGCAATCCAACGTACGAACCACAGCCCGGCTGGTCAGGTATTTACTTTAGGTGCCTGTCCAGTGCCTGCTTGAAGACAGCCAGGGGTCTATTGGAAGTTTTAAGTGGTGATAATAATGAATAAGATAGACAGGTGTTGAACACTCTTCTATGGTGACGACGTTTCACTCTATACAGCAACATTTTTACACAAGAAAACTTGCTCTTCACCTGTGGCTTTTCTTCATTTTCTTCAGTTCGTTATGTTGACCTCTTGTTTTCAATGTATTGCCGGGGTTGGGTCTCAGCTCTTGGGCTTCCTGACCTTCTGGGTCTCAGATTTGCTCTGGTAGTAGCTTTAGTAGTAGTTCTGACATTTACTGAGCAAATCGACCGAGTAGGTCATCGCTCATATCTATAAAGGAATATATACATTCAGTGGCCACTTATTAGGGGTATAAGATCACAGTAAACTAACAGACACGCGCACACACTGCGAAGAGGCGGGGCCAGGAGCTGTGAATCGACTCCTGCAACCACAAATAGGTGAGTACACACACACGAGGCAACAGTGATAATAGGTATAGTGAGTGATATTGACAATAGATGATGGAAGTGATAATGCTCACAATGATAAATGTGAAATGCTCCCGAAAATCGTAGCAATACAACTGTAATTAACTTATGAAAGAGGCAGGCCTGGTTATAGCCCTGGCCGCGGGGTCGTTGACCCCTGGGACACCCTCCAGGTATGCCAGTATTGAAACTAGCAAGCCAGGGTTCTCACCACAGCTCCACAGAGGCTTAACATTCATCAAACTAGGAATATAGTGTATGATGTATATAAATTTACCTTACTGGATAAATGTTATTAAGCCTGTGTGGACTAGTGGGGAGAGCACTGGGGTACTGGTTTTAATATTTGCTTGTCAGGGGTTCGAACCCCTGCATGTTCCTTGAGGAAACTGTGAAGATGAAGATCCTAAGATTCAGTTGTGTGTGTGTGTGTGTGTGAAAGAGAGAGAGAGAGAGAGAGAGAGAGAGAGAGAGAGAGAGAGAGAGAGAGAGAGAGAGAGAGAATGAGAGAAAGAATCTGGTGTGGCCCCCCTGGGTCTGAGCTGGCTGCTGCTCCCCAGTGGTTGAGGGGAGAGTGTGGTACTGTGTTGGGGGTCGACTACAGGTGGAGGTGGGAGGTCCCACTACACTGCTGTATAACTTTCCTCACTCCCGCACAACACCTTTTCGGAGTGGGATTTTACCCAGATTGTTTTCATAGACGTTTGCTTATATATATATATATATATATATATATATATATATATATATATATATATATATATATATATATATATATATATATATATATATGGGGGTGGAAATCTTTAGCTCAAGTACTTTCACACTTCTCAGTGCGTCATCAGGAGCTGTGCAATGTTGCAAAGGTAGCAGCAGGAGAAATGAGGGGAAGTTTTCTCAAAGGATTGTAGCGTGACTCCCGCCAGCGGTAAATTACGGTATACCATTTTACTCAACTAATTATGGTTGCAGGGGGCGCTGGCCCCGCCTCTGGTCGCTACTAGGTCCACGCCCTGCTCCATGAGCTTTATCTTACCTCTTCTTAAAGCTATGTATGGATCCTGCCTCCACTACATCACTCTCCAGATTGTTCCACTTCCTGACAACTTTATAATTGAAGTACTTCCTAACATCCCTGTGACTCATCTGAGGCTTCAACTTCCACTTGTGTGTGTGTGCGCTCACCTATTTGTGGTTGCAGGGGTCGATTCACAGCTCCTGGTCCCGCCCCTTCGCTGGTCGCTACTAGGTCCACTCCCTGCTCCAAGAGCTTTATTGTACCTCTTCTTAAAGCTTTGTATGAATCCTGCCTCTACTACATCACTCTCCACATTGTTCCTGACAACTCTTTGACCGAAAAATACTTCCTAACATCCCTGTGACTCATCTGAGTTTTTAACTTCCAGTTGTGACCCCTTGTTGCTGTGTCCCATCTCTGAAACATTCTCTCCTAATCTACCTTGTCAATTTCTCTCAGTATTTTGTATGTCGTTATCTCCCCTCTGTCACTAATGTCCTCCAGTGTCGTCAGGTTGATTTCGCTTAACCTCACCTCGTAGCTCCGTATTCACTTTCTCTATGACCCTCATGCTTGTGTTTTCCTGTTATTGGGTGGAGGACAGTACATGGAGAACATCAGCAACTTGGGTGATGATAGTGTCGTTGAATTCGGGTTGGGGGAGATCCCTGGACAGTACTTAGACAGTAATACCTTTTAGCTCCGGGACTAATCTTGTTGCAAGCCTTTACACTTTCACTAATTTCTTGACTTGCTTGACCACATATGGGTTCCGTACTGGTGGTGCATACTCCACTATGGCCTGACGGACACGGTGTACAGAGTTTTGAACGATTCCTTGTCAAGGTTTCGAAATACTATCCTTATGTTTGCTAGGCGTCCATATGCTGCAAGCAAAAAAAAATTGGTTGATGTGCGCCTCAGGAGATGTGCTCGGTATTATACTCATTCTAAGGTCCTTTTCCTTGAGTGAGGTTTTCAGTCTTTGTCCCCTTGCCTGTAGTCTGTCTGCGGTCTTCTTTGACCTTCCCCAATCTTCGTGACTTTGCACTTGGTGGGGATAAACTCCAGGAGCCATTTGTTGGACCAGGCTCTGTATTTGTATGTTAGTTAGTTACCATTTTGTCCTAGGCACATGTCGATTAGACACTAGGCCTGTTGTGTGTGTGTGTGTTTGTGTGTGTATGTGTGTGTGTGTGTGTGTGTGTGTGTGTGTGTGTAAGGAAACACTTCGAAATGTTTCCGCCCCGCAGGGAATTGAACCCGGGCCCTCCTCGCGCTTTAGCCACCAGGCCACCGGGGCGTGTGTGCTCACCTAGTTGTGGTTGCAGGGGTCGATTCACATCTCCTGGCCCCCGCGTGTGTTTGTGTGTGTGTTTAAGTGTTTCAACCATTCTTTAAATTAACACACTCTCAGTGATTTTATTGATGATAATTTATATTATTTCTTTATGCAGAAAATTTCCGATATTATTTTGTGAAGTTACAGTGTGCAAGGAAAAGGTTTACGAGAAATTTCTAATCTTATGGGACACTTAGGGAGAGGCACCCACACCAGGGTCGTGGACAAGCCCTTGAAGGAGATGAAAGGATGAGACACACAATGGCAGGTTGGGGAAGCTGCTGGTTGATGGCGCGATGGTGGTTGCTGAATGTGGTTCATGGGTTGAAATAGCGGTGAGGTGGTTATAAATGTTTAGAGTAGTTGAGGTGGTGGTTGATAGGGTTAATGGTTTGGTGGTCGGAGTGGTGTGGTTGATGGGTGGGGTAATTGATGGTGAGTGGGGTGATGGTTGGTGGGTTGGGTAGGAGTTGATAGGTGGTTGTTGGTAGTTGAGATGGTGGTTAGTAGTTGATTTAGTGGATGAGACGGGGGCTTATGGGCTTAAATAATGATTAAGTTTGACATGGATAAGTTAATTTAGTTGGTGATGGTGTTAATGAGGAGGTCGTGAGTGGCATGGATAAACGTGATGCCAGAGGCTCTGGTTATACTACAAGAACACTGTTATGGGTGTGTGGTGCATGTAGGGCGTGTGTGGTGTGTGGTGCATGTAGGGCGTGTGTGGTGCATGTAGGGCGTGTGTGGTGTGTGGTGCATGTAGGGCGTGTGTGGTGTGTGGTGCATGTAGGGCGTGTGTGGTGTGTGGTGCATGTAGGGCGTGTGTGGTGTGTGGTGCATGTAGGGCGTGTGTGGTGCATGTAGGGCGTGTGTGGTGCATGTGGGTGTGTGTGCATGTAGGGCGTGTGTGGGGGTGCATGTAGGGCGTGTGTGGTGTGTGTGCATGTAGGGCGTGTGTGGTGTGTGGTGCATGTAGGGCGTGTGTGGTGTGTGGTGCATGTAGGGCGTGTGTGGTGTGTGGTGCATGTAGGGCGTGTGTGTGTGTGGTGCATGTAGGGCGTGTGTGGTGGGGGGGGGGGGGGGGGGGGGGGGGGGGGGGGGGGGGGGGGCCCCCCCCCCTGTGGAGGAGTTGAAGGTGGTTGTTGGTCAAGTTGAGATGGTGGTTAGAGTTGATTTAGTGGATGAGACGGGGCTTTGGGCTGTAAAAATGATTAAGTTTGACATGGATAAGTTAATTCTAGTTGGTGATGGTGTAATGAGGAGGTCGTGAGTGGCATGGATAAACGTGATGCCAGAGGCTCTGGTTATACTACAAGAACACTGTTATGGGTGTGTGGTGCATGTAGGGCGTGTGTGTGTGTGGTGCATGTAGGGCGTGTGTGGCATGTAGGGCGTGTGTGGTGTGTGTGCATGTAGGGCGTGTGTGGTGTGGTGCATGTAGGGCGTGTGTGGTGTGTGGTGCATGTAGGGCTGTGTGGTGTGTGTGCATGTAGGGCGTGTGTGTGCATGTAGGGCGTGTGTGCATGTAGGGCGTGTGTGGCATGTAGGGCGTGTGTGGTCATGTAGGGCGTGTGGTGTGTGTGCATGTAGGGCTGTGTGTGGTGTGGTGCATGTAGGCGTGTGTGGTGTGTGTGCATGTAGGGCGGTGTGGTGTGGTGCATGTAGGGTGGTGGCATGTAGGCGTGTGGTGCATGTAGGGCGTGTGTGGTGTATGTGCATGTAGGGCGTGTGGCATGTAGGGTGTGTGGTGCATGTAGGCGTGTGGTGTGTGCATGTAGGCGTGTGTCATGTAGGGCGTGTGGTGTGTGGTGCATGTAGGGCGTGTGTGGTGCATGTAGGGCGTGGTGTGTGGTGCATGTAGGCGGTGTGTGGTGCATGTAGGGCGTGTGTGGTTGCATGTAGGGGTGTGTGTGTATGGTGCATGTAGGGTGTGTGGTGTGTGGTGGTGCATGTAGGGCGTGTGTGGTGGGTGTGTGGGCATGAGGCGGTGTGGTGCATGTAGGGCGTGTGTGTGTGTGGTGCATGTAGGCGTGTGTGTGTGTGGTCATGTAGGGCGTGTGTGGTGTGTGTGCATGTAGGCGTGTGTGTGTGGTGCATGTAGGGCGTGTGTGGTGTGTGGGCATGTAGGGCGTGTGTGGTGTGTGGGCATGTAGGGCGTGTGTGTGTGGCATGTAGGGCGGTGTGGTGTGTGGTGCAATGTAGGGCGTGTGTGGTGTGGTGCATGTAGGGCGTGTGTGGTACATGTAGGGCGTGTGTGGTGCATGTAGGGCGTGTGGTGCGTGGTCTTGGGAAGGTAGGAATCAGGTTCTGGTATAATACCACCGTTAACATGTGTGTGATAGCTTCCTTGTGAGTACCTATTTACAGGGATTTAACAAAATAATACGAACACCTTGTTATTGATTTTTTTATTTTCAATATGAAATTGGTCCTTCATTTGCAGCTAAAACAACACCGCTTCGTCGAGGAATTGATTCATACAGCATTTGAACAGTGTCCAGGGGAATTTTGAGCCATTCCTCAAGAAAAACCTGCTCCAACTCTTCCGAAGACGACGCTGCAGGAGCCTAGCTATGTTTCTGCTGTCCTGTCTTCACTATTGTAGTTATATATATATTGTCTATATACATTACACACACACACACACACACACACACACACACACACACACCGATGGCATGGTGGCTAGCGCTCTTGCTTCACGCACGGAGGGCCCGGGTTCAATTCCCGGCTGGGCCGAAACATTTCGAAGTGTTTCCTTACACACACACGCACATATATACACAACAGGCCTAGTGTCTAATCAACATGTGCCTAGGACAAAATGGTAACTAACATTATATATATATATATATATAGGATGGGGTCCACCTCTGGTGCAAATTGTAGGACCCAAGCCTCGGAGAAGTGGATAAAAAGGTTTCAAGGAAGAATATTTGGATTTCTTCCTGAAGCCATTTGAATATTCCACTTCCCCTACCACCCCATCTTTTCATTCTATATATACATATATATAAACTTTATTTCGCCTTTATGACGATGAAGGGCTCTTAATCCAAGAGAGTGGTGCTAACATTCTTCCTGGAATCAGCCATGTTGCCTTCTTTTCCCCAAGGGTTTTAGGACTCCTCCGGGTTTAGCGCGTTTTCCTCTACAAACGAGGCCTCTTTTTTATCTTTTTTCTGTTTTTCTTTTATAACCTTATATATCGTTATGTCTCCTCTGACTATTCACTATCCACCGAGAACATCCTTCATATATTCACAATTTCTTCCCGACTTGTTTTTTGGCCATGGCAGCCATTTTGTATGTTGCCTTTAAGCTTTATCTGTCATATTATACATCACTCTCGTGATACTTCAAAGGTTGGTATCTAATCACTTCTGTGTTAGTGATAAAATATACAAAATCTTCAAATTTATTGCTGCAGAATCAATCAGGCCGTGATGTATAATGTGGGAAAGCGAGGCGCCAGAAGCAAAAGCCTGGTTGTCTAGGCACTAACCAGACAAGCCTGGCTCAGGGCCCCGCTTTTGGAGTAAGAAAACTCTGGAAACCCCTCAAAGGTGTATCAGAAGTATGAGGTACATTCAGCATTAACTATATGAATTAAATACTGTACTGTATGTTGATTCTGAAGTCTATGAGATGTGACTCAATTCTATAACAGCCAATGATAAGGATATTTACGTAATGGGATCTGATAAGTCTCTTAGTAACATCTCTTCGTTTCTGCTTGCAGGATAATCTGCGGGTGACAGTAAGCTACGACTCGCGGGATAAGCAGCTGTTAAATAAATTGCCACTTTCAGGATAAGTTGCAGGTATACAATAAACTAACATTCAAAGAACGAGCTGAAGGTGTACAATAAACTCTGAGGATGTATAATAAACTCCCACGGAAATCACTATCTACGAAATCAGAAGACTCGGCAGGCGGTGCAACATCCCTCTGTGAAAAGCAGGGGAGCCATGAGTACGCTAAGAGAAAACAGTAAGTGTCAGGAGCCCAGACTGTTCAACTGCCAACTAGCATACATAAGGGGGATTACCAATATACCCCTGGCTGTCTTGAAGAGGGAGCTGGACAAACACCCAAAGTCAGTACCCGACCAGCCGGGCTGTAGTTCTTACGTCGGTTTTCGTGCGGCCAGCAGTAACAACCTGGTTGATCAAGCCCTGATCCACCGCGAGGCCTGGTAATGGACGGGACCGCGGGGGCGTTGACCCTCGGAATACCCTCCAGGTATACCACGCAAAATCGTGAAGCATTCTACAGTTTTGCTGGAAGCGCTTGTAGTCCCTAGAACTATACTCCTTAGAACGTAGACGAGAAAGATACGCCATAATCTACACCTGGAAGATACTGGGACGGATTGGTATCAAACCTGCACGCCGAAATTACTACTTATAAACACAAGAAGCTTGGCAGACGGTGCAGGATACCGCCAATGAAAAGAAGGGAAACAATGAGTACACTGAGAGAGAACTCAATAGGTGTTCAGATCACGACTCTTCATCGCGTTCCCGTCATGTATAAGGAGGATTTCCAACAAACCCCTTGCTGTCTTCAAGAGAGAATTCGACAGATTCCTCAAAATAACTCTTGATCAACCGAGTTGTGGTGCATACGTTGGACGACGGTCAGCGGGCACTAACAACTTGATAAATCAGCCCAGCAACCAGGAGGCGTAGTCTGGAACCGGGCCGCAGGGGAGGTGACCTCCGGAAGCGACTCCAGGTAAGCTTCGGGTTAACCACTGACAAGAACCACACCAGTGTCTGGCGAAGAAAATCACACTAACAGCATTGGAAGCTGTGAGGAGGTTGGGTCTCCAGTCAGACCAATTCCCTGATAGTGTTGGTGGTTTTTGTGATACCTGAGCCCCGCACTTTGTGGCCGGAGTCGACCGCATGACTGGAGAGTCTCGGTAAAGGTGATAAGTCGCGGCGCTCTGTCTCCAAGGTTGAGAATGTTGATCCAGATAGAAAAAGACGTGAACTTAGTAGCAGGTAGACAGGTGAATATAGAAGAACACACACATACACACATTATTTATATATATATATATATATATATATATATATATATATATATATATATATATATATATATATATATATTTTATTAACACATCGGCCGATTCCCACCAAGGCAGGGTGGCCCGAAAAGAAAAATTTTCATCATCATTTACTCCATCACTGTCTTGCCAGAGGGTGCTTTACACTACAGTTATAAAACTGCAACATTAACACCCCTCCTTCAGAGTGCAGACACTGTACTTCCCATCTCCAGGACTCAAGTCCAGCCTGCCGGTTTCCCCGAATCCCTTCATAAATGTTACTTTGCTCACACTCCAACAGCACGTCAAGTATATATATATATATATATATATATATATATATATATATATATATATAATGCAAGACAAGCCACGGGGGTGGAAATCTTTAGCTCAAGTACTTTCACACTTTGCAGTGCGTCATCAGGAGCTATGCAATGTTGCAAGAGAGCAACTAAAGCAGGGAGAGAGTTCTCAGAGTAGCGTAGTGCGGATGTGTCACCGTCCACGGTTACCCTTAGAGAAGTGTGAAAGTACTTGAGCCAAAGATTTCCACCCCTCCCCCCCGTGGCTTGTCTTGCATAGTTAAGATCGCCCGTCTGTGATTATTTCAACTCCCCCCGTGGGTGCAAGAGGATAGATAGTCACAGAAAAAGATAAGAAGAGCAAGGTAACTAGCAGTAAAGTAGATTGAATATAGATAGTAATTCTTTAGAAAATTGAGGTGAAATGACGGTATGAGAGGTTAGGTTAGGTTAGGTTAATGGGGTTTAAAGGTTGTCCACTACACTAGGATTGTTAAGGCTGCAGGCTAGTTTATTTTTTTCACCACCAAACAAGAATACCTAATCACTTAAATAAGGATTAAAGTAAACTCTCAGCATATATAAGCTGAGAGAAATATACCTCTCGGTGTATTTCTCTCAGCTTATATATGCTAAGAGAAATACACCGTATGAGAGATGTTTCTGCAGGGGAGGTGGTGCCACTCACCTTACCTGGCCACACTTGCGCTGGCACTTACTCGGGTTTAGGAATATAATAATATGGCCATCTGACTCTGCAGGGTCAACTTTACTGTGGGTGCCTAGATGTTGAAGAGCTCTTGATCCTAGAAACTGGAGCTACCCTCCCCATCCTTGACTGGGCTAGGTGTATCACTGGAGGAGGCTGGACCATGGTTACCAAAGGAAGAGGCTGGGCCAGGAGCACCACTGGAGGAGGCTGGGCCAGGAGCACCACTGGAGGAGGCTGGGCCAGGAGCACGACTGGAGGAGGCTGGAGCAGGAGTACCACTGGAGGAGGCTGGAGCAGGAGTACCATTGGAGGAATGCTATGACAACAAGTGGCGGGAGATGAGGGAGTGATGATGGATTCAAGCATCCTCCCAACCTCCTCTGTTATTATTGCCGGTACTACATTTATCCCCACCACCATCAACACATATACCATCACCCCACCTTTCTACAGCTACCACCACTGCCACCCACCACCATCAACACATACACCATCCCTCCTTCCTGCAGCTACCACCACTGCCACCCACCACCATCAACACATACACCACCCCTCCTTCCTGCAGCTACCACCACTGCCACCCACCACCATCAACACATACACCACCCCTCCTTCCTGCAGCTACCACCACTGCCACCCACCACCATCAACACATACACCATCCCTCCTTACTGCAGCTACCACCACTGCCACCCACCACCATCAACACATACACCACCCCTCCTTCCTGCAGCTACCACCACTGCCACCCACCACCATCAACACATACACCATCCCTCCTTACTGCAGCTACCACCACTGCCACCCACCACCATCAACACATACACCACCCTCCTTCCTGCAGCTACCACCACTGCCACCCACCACCATCAACACATACACCACCCCTCCTTCCTGCAGCTACCACCACTGCCACCCACCACCATCAACACATACACCACCACCCCTCCTTCCTGCAGCTACCACCACTGCCACCCACCACCAACACATACACCACCACCCTCCTTCCTGCAGCTACCACCACTGCCACCCACCACCACCAACACATACACCACCACCCCTCCTTCCTGCAGCTACCACCACTGCCACCCACCACCACCAACACATACACCACCACCCCTCCTTCCTGCAGCTACCACCACTGCCACCCACCACCAACACATACACCACCACCCCTCCTTCCTGCAGCTACCACCACTGCCACCCACCACCAACACATACACCACCACCCCTCCTTCCTGCAGCTACCACCACTGCCACCCACCACCACCAACACATACACCACCACCCCTCCTTCCTGCAGCTACCACCACTGCCACCCACCACCATCAACACATACACCATCCCTCCTTACTGCAGCTACCACCACTGCCACCCACCACCATCAACACATACACCATCCCTCCTTCCTGCAGCTACCACCACTGCCACCCACCACCATCAACACATACACCATCCCTCCTTCCTTCAGTTACCACCACTGCCACCCACCACCATCAACACATACACCACCCCTCCTTCCTGCAGCTACCACCACTGCCACCCACCACCATCAACACATACACCATCCCTCCTTCCTGCAGCTACCACCACTGCCACCCACCACCATCAACACATACACCATCCCTCCTTCCTGCAGCTACCACCACTGCCACCCACCACCATCAACACATACACCATCCCTCCTTCCTGCAGCTACCACCACTGCCACCCACCACCATCAACACATACACCATCCCTCCTTCCTGCAGCTACCACCACTGCCACCCACCACCATCAACACATACACCATCCCTCCTTCCTGCAGCTACCACCACTGCCACCCACCACCATCAACACATACACCACCCCTCCTTCCTGCAGCTACCACCACTGCTACCCACCACCATCAACACATACACCATCCCTCCTTCCTGCAGCTACCACCACTGCTACCCACCACCATCAACACATGCACCACCCCTCCTTCCTGCAGCTACCACCACTGCTACCCACCACCATCAACACATACACCATCCCTCCTTCCTGCAGCTACCACCACTGCCACCCACCACCATCAACACATGCACCACCCCTCCTTCCTGCAGCTACCACCACTGCCACCCACCACCATCAACACATACACCACCCCTCCTTCCTGCAGCTACCACCACTGCCACCCACCACCATCAACACATACACCACCCTCCTTCCTGCAGCTACCACCACTGCCACCCACCACCATCAACACATACACCATCCCTCCTTCCTGCAGCTACCACCACTGCCACCCACCACCATCAACACATACACCATCCCTCCTTCCTGCAGCTACCACCACTGCCACCCACCACCATCAACACATACACCACCCCTCCTTCCTGCAGCTACCACCACTGCCACCCACCACTGCCACCCACCACCATCAACACATACACCACCCCTTATTCCTGCAGCTACCACCACTGCCACCCAGTGAGTGCTGCTGAAAGATACCAGGATGACTGCCGATATGAATACAGGTAATGGGATAGCATTCAGTGAAGGGACCCATAAAGAGAGCAAAGTGTATAGCATTAAGGGGCAAGAGTATCAGTTGGACGGGAAAATACGTAAACGAGGCTCTTACCACTAATAAAATAAATGAAAGGTACAAGATACAGGCGCAAATAGAATTGTAGTATACTTAAAAAAAACCATTATAATGTGTGCTACAGTAAGTAGCACTGCAGGCGTGACTGATACCTGGGAAGTGAGTTTGTTAATGAAGAAAGATAACATTGCTTAGCGTAGTGACTGAGGTGACAAGCGGGTGTGAAGATACAAAATACAGAACAAGCCTTTATTATTTAAGACGACGTTTCTCTCAAAGAGCTGAATCCTGAGCAAAGTGTAGTCTAAAATATAGAGTTGTATGTGTTGTCTTCTATATGTACCTGCCTAGACTAAAATGGGGCAAAATTGCCCTACGGCTCCAGCAGTTCTAGTAAGCGAAGCAGGGGAAGTTATTTCTGGAGCTTGTGATGCCTCCAGTGTTGTGTCAGTGGAGTGAGTGGTGTGGATGACTCCAGTGTTGTGTCAGTGGAGCGTGTGTGTGTATGTATGTCTCCAGTGTTGTGTCAGTGGAGCGTGTGTGTGTATGTATGTCTCCAGTGTTGCGTCAGTGGAGTGAGTGGTGTGGATGACTCCAGTGTTGTGTCAGTGGAGCGTGTGTGTGTGTGTATGTCTCCAGTGTTGTGTCAGTGAAGCGAAAAGAGAGTAAAAGAATTTGAACCGGAGTGGTTTATATATATATATATATATATATATATATATATATATAATATATAATATATATATATACTATTGTGTGCGTGTATATATGTTTAGTAATAAACTATGTGGGTTATTACACTTATATCGGTTATTCACATATACTAGTATACATTATATATATTCATTGGACTGTTGAGACTTGCTCCCACGCTCTGTCAAAACTGTTCAACAAAGGGTGAAAGCAGTGTGCCAACCAGGAAACGCTTTTCACTGGAGAGTGCTGGTGCCAGTCACTACTTCGACTTTAAGACAAGTTTTTGAGGAGTACTATCCCACCCCATTACGAATTTCCATTGACGAATACTATATACTATGGTTATAACTAATAACCTTATTTTTTTATGGGTGGACCGGTAAACCAGCGGAAGTGCTCGATCAGATAACCAAAACCTCCAACGGCGGGTCATCATATGACTAAGACCGGCGGCAGGAAACACTTGTCCTGTTTCCTGACAAACCTTACTTAACCTAACCATTAGAAGAGACAAGTTCTCTGTTTACTCTAAGGTACTGTTGCCGAGGATAGTATTGCAGGAAAACCTGTCTAGATTCTAGAGTCTGAGCAGTGACTAACACTACTCGGTCGAGCTCTGGAGAGAGCTCAGCAGTACCTACAACTAGGCACAGACCTTTCTTCTTCTTTCAAGAATCCAGCAGTATCCCACCGAGGCAGGGTGACCCAAAGAGAAAAACGAGTTTCTCTTTTTAACTTTAGTAATGTATCCAGTAGAAGGGGTTACTAGCTCCTTCCTCCTGGCATTTTAGTCGCCTCTTACGACACGCATGGCTTACGGAGGAAGAATTCTGTTCCACTTCCCCATGGAGATGGGCACAGACCTGTCTAATGAAAAAGCGTTTTCTAGTTGGAGATAGTATTAATAACCTCTTTCTGTTGACAGTTTTCCTGGGGTTTTGTAACAGTGAGTTTCCACTTAACATGCTTGACAAAGTTAAGTCTGCCTAATATGACACAGCTTACCCAGCAAGGGTAGTGCCCTCATGCTGAGACTCACTTGATCCAAGCAATTAGAGCTCTCCTTTTCATGAGACTAAACCTAATTTCCTTCCATTCCTCAGGTGCTTTATGATCCTTATGGGTTTACTGCTTCCTCATGAATATAATGATAAAAGTGATAATACTAATACTAATAATAGTTATACCGGGAGTGGACAAGTGACACACATCACCCTCGGCAGAGTTAATAGATAAATTAGATATTCCACTTACCTCCACTTAAATTGACAATTAAAAATTGACACTTCTGAAACCCACTTAAGTTACCAAGGGGAGTGAAGAAACCTTTTTTCCACTTAGTAAGCACTTAGATACACTTTTAGAGATTGTATTAACCTTCCCTAAGGAAGATCTAATTATATATTAAGTAATTAATATAATCTCTAGAAGTGAATCTAAGGGAATACAAAATTATTTGTTAATTCTATGATTCAAGTAAATTTAGTACACAATTTCTGTTACAGTCTTGTTTAATACAGGGATAACAACCCTAACTTAATCTATAAGGGCGGAGAACTTAATTAATCACTCTCAGGGGAGGAAGGTAAACGGAGAACTGAATACAGAGACATGCACTTACAAGACGATATAAATTCTCTCTGATGAAATACTTCACCATAAGTCTCGGGGCATTTGTCTCTCTGTTTCACACCAAGAGTTTTAACTTCCACCACAGGAGACCCCTTCCTATGTCTTGCCTTCACCAAGGTCATCCCAGCTCTTACACCAAACAACCAGGAGACGATCTCTCCACATCAGACATCCAGGAGACGATCTCTGTCTCCAGCCCAGCTTTTACTGGCTTCTCCCCCTTGTGTACTTAATTCACTTGAGTCCTAGTATTAATAAATATTTTTGTATTCATCTTATTGTGAAATGGAGTTACCCCTAAGGAGGGCTTAATTATAAGTGGCTAATATAATCCCTAAAATTAAACCTAAGTGGTTACTAACTGGTAAGGAGGTTTCTTCACATCCTTGGTAACTTAAGTGGGTTTCAGAAGTGTCAGTCTTTAAGTTGTTACTTAAGTGGAGGTGACTAAGTGGAATATCTTATTTACGTATTAATTAACTCTGCCGAGGGTAATATGTGTCACATTCGTCCACCCCTTGGTTAATAATAATAATAATAATTAATAGTGTTAATAACAACAATAATATTAATATGGGACGACATATACATATGTAAAACAAGTGTGTATGTTGCCGTCTCCTCTAGTGTATGAATATTGGTTGTGAAGTTGCTTCTTGTCGTTATTATTAACAACACTAGTCATCTTGTATCGTCCTGGCGAGTAGTGATGCTTCCCAGAGTTATCTGTATGATACCTCACGTGTAATATGATGATCATCCTCCTTAGTTCTCCTTACCTCTACCCCTCCCCTTCCCCTGCTTCTGCTTCTGCTCTGCTCTCTCCCCTCTTCTCAACTTCCCTGCCTCCGTTCTGCCCTCGACTAGCCTGCTTCTGAACTCCTCTCTATCTTCCCCTCTTCATCTTCCCTCTCCATCCACTTGCCTGCTTCCGCTTTTCCCCTTCCCTTCCTTGCTTCTGCTTCCTCCTCTCATTCCCTTCCCTGCCTTTTCTCTCATATCTCCCCTTCCCTGCCCAGACTCTTTTCTCATTTCCCTTCCCTCTCGTAACCCCTTCCGTACCCAGCCTGTCCTCTCCCTCCCATACCTGCCTCCATCCACTATTTTGCCCTACTGAAGTCTTCCAGCTCAGGCTGACAATTTTCATCACTTAATGTATGAGACCCACCCAGAGTAATGCAATCTGAGAGGGAAGCACAGCTAGCTTTTGCTCTCACAGTGTAACTATCACACAGAATAGGGCAGCAGCACACTGCGAAGTGCCCATTTTTATATAAAAACTCGTATTTTCCCCTTCTCCTATCATGTAATCATATTAAATTCTATAACCTGCACGAAATGTATCGCTGTAGATAAGAGCATTCCACCCTTCCATGGAAGTTGTACTTATTTAATATCACATATAATTTGCAAAGGCTCAAAAAGAAATTTCTCGCCTGTTAGTAATAATATACCAGAAATTATATACACTGGGGGATCTAAGCAGGAGTCTACTGGCAGGCTGCATCTGCTCTTGTTGTCATCTCCCTAATTAAGAACTATAGTAACCATATTCAGTTAGGCATGAAAATTAACAACTGGGAGTCTACACTGCAAACTTACATGTCGCCATCCCAACTACACTAAAGTCATCCTATGACACAGAGCTTGACTCTTTGATTATGACTGATTCTGTGTCGTATTGAGGGCACTTAACTCACATAATGACTCTAACAACACACTCACTGGAGAAGCCAAATATAGATAATTAAAAATCAAAGAAAAGGGAATAAATGGCTATTTTTATGGATTCCATCACACATTGAATTACTCTTTCATGATAAAGTTAACAAGTTAGCCAAAGAAAGTACAGTATTAGGAATAATAAAAGTAAATATATAATGGAAGTGAATGGCATAGAAATGCAGTTAGAAGCATGAGTATATCACTCACTATGATGATGAATAACTCACTTGTACAACGCTTGGTAATCTTTATTCTCAATGTAGATAACCATCATGTCTATGGAGCAACTTGCACTATGAACAGACTCATGTTGGTAGTGGCCAGGCTTACACTTGGTTACAAGTACCTCTGGCAGTTTGGAAGACATACACATGAGCATCAAACTAAATTTGCTTGCAACAGAAGAGACAACTGTAGATATGAATCCAGATGTTCTCCTGTTAACGCTTTTGGGGCCTAATTCCTAGGCCTTTTGTGCATGTTGACACTTTTTTGGAGCCTAGTTCCCAGAACTTTTGTGTATCTATATGCTCTTACGCTCCCCTCCACAGGTTGGATATGAGGTGCACGACAAACTACCCTCTTTGGCGGAAAAATCTAAAATCTACCCTCTCCCCAATTAACGAGCCTGTCCTCTCCCTTCATTTACCAATCCCTATCCCTCCTCTCCTCTTCCTTTGTCTGGTGACACTAACGTCTGACCTCTCCTTCTTCAGGTATGTGTCTGCTGTACTTGCCGCCCCTTGAGAGCAACGAAGGTAGGAACAAAGGTAGAGGGTTTCAAGAGTAAACTGGACCACTGCCTTCTGTAAGTGAACCAGGTTGTGATGGTTGTGTGGGCCCTCGGACTGCTAGCAGCAACAAACTGGTTGGCTAGGTAGTCTTTTAAGGAAGCCTACCCTCAGGCCGAGCTGCGAGGGTAGAAAAAACCCTCGAAACTGGTCACATGTATGTGATAGAATTGTCTTGTTGCAGTATTATGAAGCTATGAAGTGCAATTTTACCACTTTGAAAGGAAATTATGTTCTGTGTGCTTTTCTGATCTCTCAGTAACAGTTACACTCTTAAGAATGTGATTGACAGATCTTGAAGCCATTGAAATTGAAATTTCCTTTAAAGTGATTAAATTGCATGTTAAGATACCACTTTGTTGTCATATTGTTGCAGATTATATATATATATATATATATATATATATATATATATATATATATATATATATATATGGGACGACATGTACATATGTAAAACAAGTGTGTATGTTGTATGTGCTTTGAAGCCCTGCTTTAAAGCACTTTTGAAGCAGGGCTTTCGTCTAAAGTTTTTTACAACTGAATTTTAATCAGGGCAGCGCGTTCGGACTCCAGAAAAACGTCCAAAGACCGGGTCAATTTTTTATTAACAAAATTGCTTGGACTCCGGTTTCTTCGAGACCCGGTTCGAGACCGAGGTTCCACTGTATATAGAAGGTGGATTATGAACAACCATCATTGTTGTTGTTCTTGAATACTGACGTTGGTTTACCTGGAGTTTACCTGGAATGGCTTCCAGAGGTCTGGACGTTTTGTGTATGCATTCTGGCTATGGTGTAATAGACACATGTAACTAGACTTTTTTTAAACCTCCCTCTACGAGATAATATATTTGCTGAAACTGTTAACGCAACCTGTTTTTAGGGTCTGGGTGTGGGACAGTGTGTGTAACCTTATCATTGTGTGTAACAGGTGATACAGATGGCTCTGTTACCTTGCCATTGCAACAGCCACCTTCCTCACGAGTACCAAGTGAGGCAAGTCGCTCCTATTCAGCACTCTACGCATGTACTCTGCTGGTGCACTGATCATTTGTTATCCTGGTACATGGCGGCGTGTTGCGCATCCCAACAGCTTCATTCATCAAATAACATCCAGTACACCTTAAGAGTGGACTAGGAGAGGTATTGAGGATTAAAGACGTTCTGCTGGAAAGCTTCGACACAGGCTGTTGTTGGGAGCCTGGTCGATCTGGCGTGGTAGGTCAAGCTTGCTTGGCTTCAATACGAAAATATTAACAAGTGGAGAGAGAGAGACAGGCAGACAGAGGGGAAGGGGGAGAGAGAGGGAAGGGGGAGGGAATTGGTAGCTGTCAAGGGACAAATTAGTGGATATATCTGTGGCAGGAATGCAGGGAGCGGGGTCGTGCGAGACAGAGGTTAATTAGTATACAAGTTGTGGGTCAGTGTAGAGCAGTGGTGTTGATGGCAAACAGGTGTAACCTACCCATGCCCATGGCAACACCCCTGCTACTGCCCCTACCACCGCCTTCACTACCGCCGCCCTCGGCGCGCGCGCACACACACGCACACACGCACACACGCACACACGCACACGCACACACACACACACACACACACACACATACACACACACACACACACACACATACATACACACACACACACACATACACACACACACACACACACACACAAACACACACACACACACACGCACACACGCACACACGCACACGCACACGCACACACACACACATACACTACACGCCCCGATGGCATGGTGGCTAGCGCTCTTGCTTCACGCACGGAGGGTCCGGGTTCAATTCCCGGCGGGGCCGAAACATTTCGAAGTGTTTCGTTACACACACACATACATACAACAGGCCTAGTGTCTAATCGACATGTGCCTAGGACAAAATGGTAACTAACTAACACACACACACACACACACACACACGCACACACACACACACACCACTTACATGAGCCCTCACCTGGTCAAGCATTTACGAATACTCAAAAAGATGCAGCAGAGGTTTGCAATCAAACTTAGTCCCGGATCTGAGAAAATTGAGCTGTGAGGAGAGACTAAAGAAATTAAGTCTGATGTCTTTAGGAGAATGACGAAGGGAGACAAATACAACATATAGAATACTCATAGGATTTGACAGATAGGGACAGACCTCTTGAACTGCGAGGTATTGGGGCGAGGTGTTATAGACGGCAGCTGAAGACACTGGTGAGCCACAGGACTGTTAAGAAATATTTTATTCAGTCTCATGGTAGTAAATAAGTGCAGTGACCTACATGAGGAAGTGGTAGAGGCAAACTCAGGAATCAATAATGCCGGCGACTTGAGTTTGAAAGGTGGGGGCAGCAGCAGAGATTCGAACCCCCCTCAAGCATAACTGGGTGAGCACACAGGCACGCGTGGGAGTGGATTGCTCCACCAGGCAGACTTCCCTAACCTCTCAACTCATCCTTTTAACTCCCTCAGGCATGCATGTTTCCAGCAGATTTCCCGGTTAGGTTAGGTTAGGTTGTCGTCCTTCCATAATAAATAACCAATTATAGTAACATACCTCAATGGAAAAAATATAAATGTAAGATATAGGGCGATAAAAAAGTTCAGTCGCGCGAACAGAAAACGGCGACCAATGAACATGATAGATGTCAGTTTTTTATACTGTTGAAGCTGTTGTCATCAGTCACCCGTATGACTGTGTTGACATTAGTGATATGATGTGTGTGATGAAGAGGACGGGCTGTACCTCTAGGGAAATATTAGTGTCTTTAGACTTTAGCTTTGACGTCCAACGATCAAGATACGTCCAGAGTGACCTCTGACCATCAAGATACGTCTAGAGTGACCTCTGACCATCAAGATACGTCCAGAGTGATCTCTGACCATCAAGATACGTCCAGAGTGACCTCTGACCATCAAGATACGTCCAGAGTGACCTCTGACCATCAAGATACGTCCAGAGTGACCTCTGACCATCAAGATACGTCCAGAGTGACCCTTGACCCTCAAGATAGGTCCGGAAGTTACACTGTACCTAAAAACATGAAAACCTCTGTAACATGATGTTTACAGGTCCTTTACACTCCAACCCATCTCACCACAGCTGTACTACTACTTCTGCTTCTGTTGCTGCTACTGCTGCTGCTGCTGCTGCTGCTGCTTCTACTACCCTGCTGTAACTTGCCACCTTGATACTCGTTCTGAGTTATCTCAGAACGAGTATAAATACTTTCTCCGCTCGTGGCGAAACGTTTCCTCTAATCAGTGTCCTGAACTGTACGTGTCTCTTTCCCCATCTTGTCGGTATCACCATATTAAAACCATGTTTTCTTAATGTATGAAAGGAAGACTTAGAGCGTACGACCCGGCAGAGCAGCAGTAATCAGCTTGTCGGAAGTGTCCTCAGAGCTCGGCTGGAAGCTTGTTAGAATGGATTCAAAAGTAACTGAATTCGTAACATGGCTCTTCAAGAGCGCTTGCTAGCAAGGACTTCGCAAGGAGAGCTTGCAGCTGGTCTTCCAGCAGTAACTCCTTTGCGCGGTCTTCCAGTACTGAAGCTTCTAGCGTGGTCTTCCAGCAAGGAATAACTGAAGTTGCAGATGGCTTCCACAAGGTAATATAGCCTACGAGTGTTTCCCAGCAAGGTAACTACTGAAGCTTCTAGCGTGGTCTCCCACAGAAGCTTGCAGCGGGTCTTCCCCGGAACAACTAAGCACAAGTGGTCTTCCCAGCAAGTTAACTACGAAGCTTGCTAGCAAGTGGTCTTCCCAGCAAGGTAACTAGCTGAAGCTTGCTAGCAAGTGGTCTTCCCACGCTAATAACTGAAGCTTGCAAAAGCAAGCTGCAGGTCTTCCCAGCAAGGTAACTAACTGAAGCTTGCTAGCAAGTGGTCTTCCCAGCAAGGTAACTAACTGAAGCTTGCAGCGGGTCTTCAGCAGGTACTGAACTCAGCAAGTGGTCTTCCCAGCAAGGTAATCACTAACTGAAGCTTGCTAGCAAGTGGTCTTCCCAGCAAGGTAACTGAAGCTTGCTAGCAAGTGGTCTTCCCAGCAAGGTAACTAACTGAAGCTTGCTAGCAAGTGGTCTTCCCAGCAAGGTAACTAACTGAAGCTTGCTAGCAAGTGGTCTTCCCAGCAAGGTAACTAGCTGAAGCTTGCTAGCAAGTGGTCTTCCCAGCAAGGTAACTAGACTGAAGCTTGCTAGCAAGTGGTCTTCCCAGCAAGGTAACTGAAGCTTGCTAGCAAGTGGTCTTCCCAGCAAGGTAACTGAAGCTTGCTAGCAAGTGGTCTTCCCAGCAAGGTAACTAACTGAAGCTTGCTAGCAAGTGGTCTTCCCAGCAAGGTAACTACCAGAAGTCGGTAGCCGCGGTCTCCCAGCAAGAACTGCTTAAGGGTTTTCCCAGCGTCTAAGCTTGCAAGTCTTCACAAGTAACTGAAGCTTGCTAGCAAGTGGTCTTCCCAGCAAGGTAACTAGCTGAAGCTTGCTAGCAAGTGGTCTTCCCAGCAAGGTAACTAACTGAAGCTTGCTAGCAAGTGGTCTTCCCAGCAAGGTAACTGAAGCTTGCTAGCAAGTGGTCTTCCCAGCAAGGTAACTAACTGAAGCTTGCTAGCAAGTGGTCTTCCCAGCAAGGTAACTGAAGCTTGCTAGCAAGTGGTCTTCCCAGCAAGGTAACTGAAGCTTGCTAGCAAGTGGTCTTCCCAGCAAGGTATGAGCTTCAGCTGGTCTTCCCAGCAAGGTAACACTGATGCTAGCAAGTGGTCTTCCCAGCAAGGTTAACAAGCTTCTAGCAAGTGGTCTTCCCAGCAAGGTAACTGAAGCTTGCTAGCAAGTGGTCTTCCCAGCAAGGTAACTGAAGCTTGCTAGCAAGTGGTCTTCCCAGCAAGGTAACTGAAGCTTGCTAGCAAGTGGTCTTCCCAGCAAGGTAACTAGCTGAAGCTTGCTAGCAGTGGTCTTCCCAGCAAGGTATCCAAGTCTAGCTAGGGTCTTCCCAGCAAGTAACTGAAGTTGCTAGCAAGTGGTCTCCAGACAGTACTAGAAGCTTGCTAGCAAGTGGTCTCCAGCAAGGTAACGAAGCTTGCTGCAGTGGTCTTCCCAGCAAGGTAACTGAAGCTTGCTAGCAAGTGGTCTTCCCAGCAAGGTAACTGAAGCTTGCAGCAAGGTGGTCTTCCAGCAAGGTCTAACTGAAGCTTGCTAGCAAGTGGCTTCCCAGCAAGGCTAATCTAGAAGCTTCAGCAAGTGGTTTCCCAGCAAGGTATACTGAAGCTGCTAGCAGTGGGTCTTCCCAGCTAAGTAACTGAAGCTTGCTGCAAGTGGTCTTCCCAGCAAGGTAACTGAACTGCTTCAGCAAGTGGTCTTCCCAGCAAGGTAACTGCAAGCTTGCTAGCAAGTGGTCTTCCACAAGTACCATCGAAGCTCAGGCGTGGTCTTCCAGCAAGGTACTCACTAGCTATCAAGATGGGTCCAGGCAAGTAAATGCAGTTTGTACAGTGATCTCCCAGCAGGTACTAACTAAGTCCCAAGGCTTCCAGACATGACCACTGCCGAGTGGTTCCACGACGGTTTTAGAATTATGCCTGAGCTCCACCGTTCCCGGTTTTCAAAAGGTTAATTGAGTGACATCACCAAAGGGTGTCCAGACATCAAGGAGGTGGTACAGCCATCAACGGTTTCCAGTACAACAGAATTGTGGCACAGGTTACCAGTAGGTACAACATCAACAAGTGGTCTCCACACCAGGTTGGTCACAGACCATCAACCAGTGGTCCAGACACAAGGCTTGGTCACGACCTCAACCAGCTTGGTCCAGCCATAACCAGGCTGGACGACCTCACCAGGTGGTCCGCCTCACCAGGCTTGGTCACAGACCATCAACCAGGCTTGGTCACAGACCATCAACCAGGCTTGTTCACAGACCATCAACCAGGCTTGGTCACAGACCATCAACCAGGCTTGGTCACAGACCATCAACCAGGCTTGGTCACAGACCATCAACCAGGCTTGGTCACAGACCATCAACCAGGCTTGGTCACAGACCATCAACCAGGCTTGGTCACAGATCAAGCCATAGGGAGGTAGAGCTGAAGAAAGCGACTGACAGTCACACATCTTGCAACCTGGAGTAGGAGGAGGAACTTGAGGAGGAATGGAAGAAGTGGAAGAAGTGGAAGAGGGTGTGTAGGCGGAGGATACATCAGCATGTATCCTCACAAGCTGATGTAACACTGAGAGGAGAGGTTCAACATGTATCCTCACAAGCTGATGTAACACTGAGAGGAGAGGTTCAACATGTATCCTCACAAGCTGATGTAACACTGAGAGGAGAGGTTCAACATGTATCCTCACTAGCTGATGTAACACTGAGAGGAGAGGTTCAACATGTATCCTCACAAGCTGATGTAACACTGAGAGGAGAGGTTCAACATGTATCCTCACTAGCTGATGTAACACTGAGAGGAGAGACAAGACGACTTCTCTGTGTTATCAAAGGAGACTTGTCACTGTAATAATAATAATAATTATTATTAAAATTATTATTATTTTCGCTGGGAAGCCAGAAACCAGTAAGGATTATACAGCACCTGGAGAATGGGAGGTGTCAGAAAGAGGAGGGGCAGCTTCATTTCCTTGGATTGAGAGCCCTTCACCACTGTCAAGGCTCCTTTCAACTAAATGGGGAAAAGGTCTTGATCCAAGGAATTGGAACAGGGAGTGGTGAAGATCTTATTTTCTGTCCGATAGTAGCGGCGGGTTTCTGATCATGCAGGCTATTGGTGATTGCAAATGAATTAATTAGAAGAGGCAGTGTGCTTGTACCTCAGAGTGCAGTTGGTAGTGTCCCCAAGACTGGTGGTAACCAGTGGTGGTGTGGTCACTGTGGTGGACCTGACGTGGCGTGGAGGTAACGTGCGTGTCCAGGCGTTTTTATCATTGTTGTGACGCACGGTCTTGGTGCTGGAGAGGACATGATCACGTAGGGGTCAAGGCAAGGGTCACTCAGGTGGCCGTATTGTAAGCAGCAAGCCAGTGACCTTGTCTGGTCTCATAGAGGCACTGCTGCAAGGCTGGGAGAATGGGAGCGTGACTTTGGCCCTTGAGTCAGTCAAGGTGGCTGTAATATTCTATATAAGTTACGCTGCGAAGGCATTGTGTTGGTTGGGAAGGGGAGTGAATTGGTCTAACCTGAGCATTTGTCTATTGTCATGTTGGCGTTCTGCATATGGCTCAAGACTGACCTTGTTTGACCTTTTAAGCCGTGTTTCATGTCTGTTCTGTGGGGGAAAACAGTCATATATTAGGGAGTTGGTCTCTTGGGGTGTGACGTTACTGCATCGTGTCTAATGGTTTTTAAGAAATTCTGTTGACCCCTGTTTAAGTTGCTGGTCTGAGTCACGCTTGTACTGTTGAAAGTTGGGTGGTCCTATCTGACCTTCTTCCTGTAGCGCTCTTGAGATTTATATTTCACGCTAGTGGCCATCTCATGGACCTACCTAGACCTCACCCCGGAGAAGTATTATCACCCCACCAAAAATACTGTTGTTATAACCCTGGCGGTGTTTACCCGCTGAGTGGCTCTACATGTTGACCCTCTTACAACTCTTGGTCTTGGCGTTATCTGTTGATCTGCTGTAGTTACATGTGTCCTCCATAATTGAGAATTTATAAAGTTTTCAGATCATCTGGTTATTCAGCTTCCCTCAGCATCCCCTCATCATGCTTAGAGTATTTTGTATGTTGTGATTATGTCTCCCATTGTACTACACTCTCCCGGAAACTCTAAGTTTGCTCATTCTTTCTTCATATATTTTGTTCTCAATTTCAAGTAGTAGTCTAAATCTCTGTAGTTTCTCTAGTGCCTTTATCTATTTTGGTGGGTGAGAGTTCCATGTTTGAGCTACATACTCGATATTTGGTCTTGCAAGTATAGTGAATAGTGCTGGAAGGATTAATTGTTCGGATTTCTAAAGGTCAGTAAGTGAGAATAGTTAGGTAATGTCTCTGTCTCGCTCTTTGAGGATTGAGCCTCCACCAATCCTCGCGCTGAATGTCCCACACGGATTTTGCGCTCCATATAATAATAATGCTCTGGCTTGCCAGATGTGGGCATATGCTATTCTCCCCAGGGTTCATCTACTGAGCTCCATCTTCCATTGTGTTCCTTCTAGGAAGCTTTTCATGTCCTCCTTAATGAACTCTTCTGTATGTTAGTCTCTTGATTTCAATTTGCTTGTGGCTGCCTTGCGCTCTCTAGCCCGTGAGGAATCTAATGTCACTATAACAACGTCGTTTGAATCTCGGTGAAGCCTTGCTTCTTCATCGACCTCCTCATAATGGTTCATTAATTCCTTAGTGTTAAGTCCAGGAATGTTGCTGTATTTCTGGATCTTTGTATCACAATCTCTCTCTCTCTCTCTCTCTCTCTCTCTCTCTCTCTCTCTCTCTCTCTCTCTCTCTTCCTCCATGAAAACAGTAGACAAAGGCAGACGATTTGCTGACATAAGAGGGAGAGAACAATGGGCATCAATGGAAACTGAAAAATCAGATGAACAAAAGGTCTTTGGAAAGACATTAGAGCATGAGCAGTGTAAAGATTTAGCGGTTAATAAATGCAACACAACATCAAATCCATGGAAACTTTTGAAGCTCGAACAGAAAAGAGACCCATCGAGCGCTCGTTAAAAATCAAACGTCAAATAATTACGTTTTCATACACGTGTTATATTCAGGCAAGTGACGTTCTTAACCAGGGTGATAAACTGACGTTGATTAGGATAAGCTCCTAATATGCAGCATCACTTGTGGCCTCTTTCGAGGGTTCTACCCTCAAGGGTACCAGGTAGCCAGGGTAGTAGGACATGCTTGGCATGTGCCACGAGGCCTACTGCAGTGTTCCTCTACACTTATGTTCTTATATAGAAAAAGACATAGGCACAGTTCAAGACATTTATTGGGGAAACGTTTCCTCAACAGATGCCTTGAACTGTGTGTATGTGTTTATCTACACACTATTGGTATCTCCATACCTCTCCACTCACTTACGTTCGTATGTTTTTTATAAAGGTCTCACTGAGCGATATATCGTTTTTTAATAAAGGCTTGCTCTTACTGTGTGCCGTTGATTTACTAAGACAGGGTGACTAAAATAAATAAGGAAGGGGAAGAGCGAGCAGACTCTATATTCATAGGTAGTTAAAAATGCCTTTGACTCAGTGTCTCATTTGCGACTTACTTATAAACTGTAAATTTATAAGTCAATTGGGTGTCGTGAAGGATGGTCAGTTGATGACGATCTGCCTGGCAGACATAAAGCAGACATTTATATGATAAAGAGACATCATGATGGGAAAGAGTGACAAGTAATTAGTGATAACTCAGGTGAGTACACACACACATACATATATGTATGATAAGGCTCTTGAAGCGGGGAGCGAGTGACCTAGTAGCAACTAGCGAAGAGGCGGGGCCAGGAACTGTGACTCGACCCCTACAACCACATATAGGTGAGTACACACGCACGTGCACAGATGACAGATGGTAACATAAAATCTGTTAGTAATTCTGGGGATTATTTTCGGCACGGTCTCAGACCAGACCTATGTTAGTAAGAAATTATTACAGGATTAAGAGCCATTAAGAAACACAAAAGAGAGGTATGCATATACTGAATGTAAATAGGAGTCTGTAAGGTATACATACCTGTCACCTTACGTGTTCGTGAGAGAGGAAAGACCAGCAGGCCTACCATGAGTGCAAAAAAAAAAAAAAAAAAAAAAAAGGTTTCCATTTCACACTTAATGAGAGGACAGTAGTACCACCTTCTATGGTTGCTGTCTGCCAAGCTAATACCTTAAAAAGTCAGGCTGTCATCACACTGTCTTCTTTCCTTTGGGGTCCTTTAATTCTGTTCCCCAGGATTCAACCCACACCAATTTCCCAACGCCTCGGTACGTACTTATCAAGTGAACTGGGGCAGTATGTGCAAGGAACCATGCTCAGTGTTTCCGTGCGTCCGAGGAATCGAATCCCGGTTCCTCATTGTGTGAGCTGAGGCCGCTACCAAGTAAGCCACGAGTATCCCCATCCAGACACACACCAGGTTTGGAACAGAAGTTATACACAGTGATACAACTCATCAGTTTTTCAGCTCCGCTTGACCGCAGTCAAAACACTCTCTAGTGCCAAGTGTAAGACGATAGTTGAGATTATTGGCTTGACCTCCCGCGGTTGGCTGATTGATTGCCCTCTCAAGGCTGTTTTAAACACACACACACACACACACCTACCTACCTCAGTAAGGGATATTCAAAACTCTGTACACCGTGTACGTCAGGCCAGTATTGGAGTATATGCAGCACCAGTTTGGAACTCACCTGGTCAAGCACGTAAGAAATTAGAGAAAGTGCAAAAGTTTGAAACAAGACTAGTCCTGGAGCTAAGGGGTATGTCCAACGAGGAGAGGTTAAGGGAAATCGACATGACGACACTGGAGGACATGAGGGATAGGGAGACATGATAACTACATGTACATATAAAATACTGGGAGGAATTGACAAGGTGGATAGGGGCAGGATGTTTCAGAGATGGCACACAGCAACAAGGGGTCACGGTTGGAAGTTGAAGACTCAGGTGAGTAACAGGGATGTTAGAGAGTATTTCTTCAGTCATATAGATGTCAGGAAGTGGAACAATCTGGAGAGTGATGTAGTGGAGGCAGGATACATACATAACTTTAAGAAGAGATACGACAAAGCTCGTGGAGCAGGGAGAGAATGGAACTAGTAGCGACCAGTGAAGAGGAGGAACCAGGAGCTATGAATCGACCCTGCAACCACAATTAGGTGAGTACACACATGCACACACAGAAAAGAGGCACTAAACTATAGATCGGTGTCACTTACGTGTATAGTGTGCAAAGTCCTGGTGAAAATCATCAGGAAAAGAATGGTGGAGCACCTCGAGCTGAACAGGATAATAAACACCAGACAGCACGGATTACGGGAAGGCAAATCCTGTGTAACAAACCTCCTAGAGTTCTATGATAAAGTAACAGAGGTAAGGCAAGAGAGAGAAGGGTGGGTTGATTGCATTTTCCTGGACTGCAGGAAGGCCTTCGACACAGTTCCTCACATGAGATTAGTAAAGAAGTTGGAAGAACAAGCATGTATAACAGGAAGGGCACTGGAATGGATCAGGGAATACCTCACAGGGAGGCAACAACGGGTCATGGTGCGTGATGAAGTATCACAGTGGGCGCCTGTGACGAGCGGTGTACCGCAGAGGTCAGTCCTAGGACCAGTGTTATTCTTGGTATATGTAAATGACATGACGGACGGCATAGACTCAGAAGTGCCTCTGTTCGCAGACGATGTGAAATTAATGAGGAGAATCACATCGGAAGAGGACCAAGCAGGACTTCAAACAGACCTGGACAAGCTTGACATCTGGTCTGGCAACTGGCTTCTCGAATTCAATCCCACCAAATGCAAAGTCATGAAGATTGGAGAAGGGCAAAGCAGACCGCTGACAGAGTACAGGCTAGGCGGACAAAGGCTACAAACCTCGGCAAAGGAGAAAGACCTTGGGGTGAGTATAACGCTAAGCACGTCTCCGGAGGCACACATCAACCAGATAACTGCGCAGCATATGGGCGACTGGCAAACCTAAGATTAGCGTTCCGTTACCTTAACAAGGAATCGTTCAAGACACTGTACACCGTCTACGTCAGGCCCATACTAGAATATGCAGCACCAGTCTGGAACCCACACCTGGTCAAGCACGTAAAGAAACTAGAGAAAGTGCAAAGGTTTGCGACAAGATTAGTTCCACAACTCAGGGGTCTGTCCTATGAAGAAAGGTTGAGGGAAATAGGACTAACAACACTGGAGGAAAGAAGGGTCAGAGGAGACATGATAACGACATACAAAATACTGCGGGGAATCGACAAGGTAGACAGTGACAGGATGTTCCAGAGAGGAAACACAGAAACAAGGGGACACAACTGGAAGCTGAAGACTCAGATGAGTCAAAGGGATGTTAGGAAGCATTTCTTCAGCCACAGAGTAGTCAGGAAGTGGAATAGTCTAGAGAAAGATATAGTGGAGGCAGGAACCATACATAGTTTTAAGACAAGGTATGATAAAGCTCATGGAGCAGGGAGAGCAGAGACCCAGTAGCGGACAGCGAAGAGGCGGGGCCAGGAGCTGAGTCTCGACCCCTGCAACCACAATTAGGTGAGTACACACACACACACACAAACACGTACACATATATACATACATTCATACATCCCATACTGTTGATAGATACAACTAACAGTGCTCCGGTTTGTGATAAAAGAATTCTTGTTAGTTTAACCATTTAACTAGGTACCCTTCACTGGCAGCGCACACGTTCTCAGAAAAACTAATATTAAAAGAGAAAAATAGAAATGCTCTCTGGTCTTAATTGGCAGCAGGTGAATTAACTGGCTGGGAGACTGGCAAGTCTTGAAGACATAACAGGTGAGTTAACTGACTGGCAAGTACCTTTACCTTTAATATACCTTTTATGAGTTTCGAGAGTCTCACTACTCTCGGAGCCTGGCCCTAGTCAACTAGACTGTTGCTGCTGGAGGTCCACTGCCCCACATATCCATCACAGCCTTGTTGATCTGGCACCTGGTGAAGACACTTGTCCAATTTCTTTTTAAAGACTTCTACTAACTTGTTCCAGCCGTGTTTCTGGTACTGAACACATGAGTTAACTCACAGGGAAACTGTATATGAAATACAACAACTCTGTAGATGACTGATTCGTCTTGCAAACTTCTATTGATATTTAATTTACACTTTATTTCCCCTGTGTCCTGCCCCAGTTCATATTCTGGAATATTTTTGCTCCAATTTAAGAGAGTGGGGGCGATGATAGATAGGAATGGATCAGTAATAACATAGTAAGCTGAAATTTAAAACTGGCATCTAAATTGACAAAGTATTTATTAGCTGTGAGAGTGGAAAGTTGAGCTAGAGATGGAAATTGGAAAGCGAGGTTGGTAAGTTTAAACAAATGTTTTAGTAGAAGAGGAGAATTGTGTGTGGTTGTGAATGGTATATGTCAGTTTGAATGAAAACATGGCCAGGGACATTGAATTGTTTTATAAAGCAGTAGAAGCTGTAGTAGTGACAGAAACTCTAACAGTGTTAACAGCAACTGGGAATAACCGTAGGGACTAGAGCACAGTAGACGAACACCAAATAACACAGGGAATGGGAAACAGCGACGATGATTGACAAGAACAGCGTGTAGTGTGTCACAAGATGACACAGCACGTGTAATGTGTCACAAGATGACACAGTACAAGAGGAGTACACCACCAGGGAGTGTTTGTTTAGCACACTTAATGTGCTGAAGTTCATAGTTTATGTTTATGACGACTTGCTTGTCCTGCGTTGCGTCTCAACTCTTGAGTGGTAGTTCCATCTGATTAAGTTTATTTAGACGCATGTACACATACATACAGTTATCATACATAGTGTAAATTACATAGGATAACCCAAAAAGTGACTTGTTTACATTGGGGTCCTTGTACATTGTCACTGTACTCAACTGTTTGCCTTTTTTTGCAGGGAAAAGGAGCTCGTACCACAGCTCCTGATGCTGTTTCATGAACTATATTGACTGTTGGCATTACTAATTCTTGGTCTGTTGTGCTCTGTCATGCCTATTCTTCAAACTGTGTAGAAAGTTTGCCAATACCATTTCTTCATCTAGTTCATTTCACTTGCTTACAACCCCACGACTGAAGAAAGACTTTTTAATGTCCCAGCAGGTCATCTGTCTTTTAAGTTTTCATATATGCCTCCTGCAGACCATCTCTTTGGATGAAAAGAACATGTAAAGTCTTAAGAATAATAATGTCAAATGATATATCATTTAGAGAGCTAAAAAGCACAGTAAGGTGATTGCAGTGAAGACCAGGATAATGACATAATGAATAATGAGAACCTTTATACCAAGGAAAGACCCACTAATATTATTACAGTAATAAAATCACTTGTGCTTTCACGTCTAGGCAGGAGAGTTAGTGTGCCTATACCACTGCTGGGAAGTGCCCAGAGGTCACTAACTGTCCGCATGGAACAGAGAAGAGATACTAGATAATATATATAATATGAAAAAACACTTGAGGGTTAGGTTCTCAATGTGCACACCACCAAGAACGTTCTAGAGTGATTAGATATAAGGGGAGCGTAAAATATACCTAATGAAAAACAGCAGTGTCATAGAAACAGTCTGAAAATACTGTCGGTATCTGTGGTTGATGATTACTCTACATGCTTTCGTCAGATATAAAAAAAAAAATACCAAAACAATGGTAGAAGTTTTCTTGAGGAAATTGGAGCACTATGTACTGAAAGTGTCTAATCAGCCAGGTTGTGATGATCGCTGTGTGGACTAGCAACAGCCTGGTTGACCAGGTAGCCAACAAGAAATCCTGGCCTCAGTCCTGGCTACGAGTGTTGAAGAACCCTTGAAATGGGTATATACACTTTAGGTCCGTTCATCTCAGTCTGTCCCTATCCGCTCCTCTGAGTGTCTTGTATGGCGTAATAATTTCCTTCCTGATCCTTCTCTCTTCTCGTTTGGTTTATCCACTTCATTCTCTCCTCACACTGCACGGACAATCTGACTGCAAACTGTTGACTTGATCTTATGACAATGTTTCATCAGGCGAGAGGTCATCCTGGTGCCACATACCTTGTGATGGGCCTGACTTGTGTATACGGTCATAAACGAGTCTTTATTAAGGCTACGAAGTCTCTAGAGATTTACAGTGTACCATACGAACCTTCTGTCTTGCTTGTTTGTGCTGGTGGTACTCTTCTTGCTCATTCTCTGCAGGTTGACTTGCTAATAATATGGAGCTTTTTTAATTAACCCAAACTATGTACATCAACTGGGAGGGGGCAGAAGAAATGGGGTTGGTGGTGAGGCGGGGAGGGATGTCGAGGCTGGCGTTGGTAGTGGTGTTGAGAGACCTGTGTTGGGGTGGGGAGGAGTTGGCATGTGCCGCAATTGCTGAGCTGTAGCAGTAGCAGATCTGCGCTAATAGTGTCCTGTCTTCAGTAATTAAGATTATTTGTGTGTGTGTGTTGTACTGTGTATATACCCATCTGTTTGTACGCATTGATTGTGGTTACTGGAGTCGAATCTTAGCCCTGACATGGCCGGGTTCCTCTTACCTGGGGTGTGCAGACCTTCCTGTCAAAGCTCACAGCTGAAGTTTTGACATTCACTGGCTCTGCGTTCTGCCACCAAAGATATAAGCCTTAATAAATCTGAACTTGTGGTCTGCCTGGATGAACCCAGAGAGCAGAGTTATAATCCTCAGGTAGCCAGATCCAGATTGAAGACTCTTCAAGCATCCTCAGCTAGAATAACACACTGTTCCAGATATATTTATAGAGATTAGGCTACATACATAACTACGTGGATTAGTGCTGAGAGGTACTGGACTTTTGAAAGAATCCCGAGAGTCAGTTCTGAGTTGGTGGGTGAGGTCGTGTGGAAACTGCAGAGCCACGGCAACCGGACGAGAGCCAAATGGAGGCAGCTTGGCGGGTGTGCGGGTTGTTCATTCATTGAACGTTAAGTTCACTTTGACTCATGGAGTGTTCAGAAACATGAATGGTCAAGTGAGTACTGAACAATGAAGCTAGAAAAGCCAGGAACAAACTGCCTCCTCTCTCCTTGTTTTTTTCTGCAAATGTTATAAAGTCGTTTTAACATATTATTATTATTATTATATTTATTATTATTATTATTATTATTATTATTATTAAACTGTAGAGCTGTATGCATTTCACCGCATATTGGCAATAATCCCTAGTTATTATCTACTAACTTGAAAGTTTGAGGAAGAACGAGCTTTTTGATAATTTTGTCAGTTTATTATGGATAGTTATGAATAATTGGTGGACGGTTAACAGGTTAATTGTGTTAATTATGTACGCCCTTAGTTACTGATGTCACCAGCCTTTTAGTGACGTCATCAGCCCAGTTACTGATGTCACAAGCCTAGTTAGACGCATCAGCCCAGTTACTGATGTCACCAGTAACTGGTGGTGGGTTAGATTGTAAAAGGACATGCCAAGTATGGGCCAACAGGCCTACTGCAGTGTTCCTCTTTTCTTATGTTCTTATGTAATGTCACCAGCCCAGTTACTGATGTTATCAGGCTGTTAGTGATTTACAGCCCAGTTACTGATGTTATCCGCCTAGTTAGTGATGTCACCAGCCCAGTATGATGTCACTAGCCCCGGATTGTGCTGTTGGAGGTGACGCGTTGCATGTAGATCTGCTGAGGATGAAAGAGGGCCTCGTGGACCTAGCTCTTGGAGAAATAGGCCCACCAGAGGGTAACACCAGGCCTAGGCAGCATGGCGCGAGATAAGAATCTTCTTCTTCTTCTTGTAGGTTCGCTGGTACGTCGGCCCGGGTCTCTCTCCAAATGGTGACCCGGCCTTGGTCCCTGGTTAGAGGGTGTCGATCATCTTCTTTCTTAGTCTTCTTTCTTTGGGGGCCCCCGGTGGGAAACGAAATTCTTCTTCTTCTTTCTTGGGGCCCCTCGGTGGGGAGCGACTTCTTCTTCTTTCTTCTTTCTTGGGCCCCGGTGGGGGGCGACTTCTTCTTCTTTCTTCTTTCTTGGGCCCCCGGGGGGGTGCGAGATAAGAAGACCATGGGGGGAGTTACACACCACCACCACACGGGTCACTGACGCTCATTCTTCCCCGTCCACTTCGACACAAGGGACACTGCCGCCCACCCACTCCACGACGGACACTATCGCCCACCCCATCACGAAGGACACTGCCGCCCACACCGCTTACTCCACCATCGAGATTATAATGTAGTCGCCTCACGTGAAGCAACAGCCAGTAGCCTCGTTGAAGACCATTACAAAGCTCCTCACTATCTTGATCTTGCCGCACTCTATCACCTCCCTCCTTTTTCTGGGAAACACACACACACACACACACACACACACTGATCATGGGGGACTTCAACCATAAGGAAATGATTGGGGGAAATTGAGCCACATGGGGGCCCAAAAAACGTGGAGGGCTAAGATGCTGGGGGGGTACTGGGGAAAACTCATGTACCAACACGTAAGGGACACTACCAGAGAGAGGAGGGGGGATGCCCCGAGACTGGACCTAGTATTCACCCTGAGTGCGCAGATATTGAGGACATCACAAAGGCCCCCTTTGGGGGCCCGTGATCATATGGTTCTAAGCTTCGAATACAAGTAAGTTTACAAGTGGAGGAAACAGGAAGGCTGCACGAAGAGCCAAACTACAAGAAAGGTGACTATGTGGGGATGGGAAATTCCTGCACGGAGTTCAGTGGGACAGAGGCTGACAGGAAGTCAGTAGACGAGATGATGGAATATTGACAACAATTTGCAAGGGAAAGGAGGGGGTTTTCCCCAAGGGTAACAGGAGAAGGAAAAAACCAGGATAGCCCCTGGTTCATCCAAAAGGGGCAGGGGAAACCAAAAATAAGTGTCCGGGAATGGAAGAA